>KZ507237.1:15981-45236 GCA_002844005.1 Limosa lapponica baueri
TTTCTGCACAAAAAAAACCCCAGAAAAATGAAAAAGCCAGGCTTAATTTTTGTTGTTGTTTTTTTTTTTTTTTCTTTCTCCCTCCATACCTCTTCTTTCCAATCTGTTCTAATGTGGCAGAAGCAAAAAAAAACTATAGAAATTAATTTGGGTGGTCTGAATACCAGAAAGAAAAAAACAGACATAGGTTAAATTTTATATCTATAAAGAAAATCTGAGGCCAGATTCCTTTTTGATATAAAAAGCCATTGAAGTGGGTAAACTAAATAGGCCTAGATCATCAAAGAATCTAAAAGTGATCTTTAAGATTATGATCGCTGAGAGCTGTTCACCTTCATCTTTCTTTCTGCTTTTACCAATACTCCTTTTCTCCCATATACTCTTTTGTTTGCTGTCACCTATCAGGAACAAACACTGGGGAGACATGGTAATAGTCTTCAAGTACCTGTAGGCTGCTGCAAAGATGGAAATAAGCCATTCTCCTCATCCAGGGTGGATAAGGCAAGAAATAAAAGACTTAAGCTGCAGCAAAGGAGATCCAAGTTAGATATAGGGAAAGGTTTTCCATTACTTAAAATACTGGAGCCCTGGTCTAGACTGCCTGGGGAGGTTGTTGAGTGTCTGTCACTGGAAGTCTCTACAAGCAGCCTAGATCACCATCTGTCCAGAATGACACAGGTATAGTTTATCTTGCCTTGAGGCAAGACAGATGAGATGTTTTCTTAAGGCTTCTTCTTATACTGAAATTTTGTGATCTCACAAGTTACAAAAAGTCAAGATTGGGTCTGGGAGGTACTTGGAAGACCGGTGACCTGAGAAATTAGCTATGGAGTGATTTCTGGGCATTCTCACCCCTCTAATCAATAATTAGTCAATGCCCCCACAAGGCACTACACAACCAAAAGTGTCAATGACCCAGTAAAAAAGGACTTCTCTCTTTTTATACTATTCCTTCACTGATGGCGCAGTGCTGCTGGGATCGTCCCCTTCTGAATGAGACATAAAACAAAAATTCTGATTATTTTAGTTAATTTAGGCTATTTCCTAGATCCTAACTGTAAGTTGAAGTCTCAATTACATCCCAGATTTTAGACTATCTGTCTGTGATTTATCATCTTAGTAAGTCCTTTGATCCCAATTAGTTACAGCGGGTGTTTCAAGAGGCATATTGGACACACATCTTAACCTAAATCGTACTCTGAAGTGGCCGGGAAATCTGGAGATGATCAACAGAACATGCTGAGGGTGCGGTCCCAGCTCCAGCAGAAACAGGTAGCTCGATAACATCACATGGAAGTGAAAATATGGCAGACACAAATCCCTTAGGCAGAGAGAAGATGGAGAGAGAGACACACATGGCTGCATTTGCTCGTTTGGTTTTGTCACAGCTGCCAGACTTGAGTTTCAAAGTAACATAAAGAATAACCGTGGAAAACTCACCCAACCAGCTAAATTTTGCATGTAGTAACTACTGATCAAAGAGCCCTAATGAAAGTTGAACAAGACAAAATAACGCAAAAAGTTTTTAAGAACAGGAAATCACTTTGCTTGCTTGGAGGCTATGTGTTCCTACTGCTTTAAAAACACTCCAATTACATCTTGAAGCATCTCCTGGAGCAGCAAAAGGAGGAGATTCTGACCCCGGTGTGATCTTTCCTCTCTGCCTGAGTACACCCACTTCACTTCTATAAGCAACCCTGCCAGACAATGAAACAAACAACAAAAATTCTCCTCTTCAGGTTTGGAAGGCAGATCATCCTACATACCACGGAATCGAAGTACCCCAATACAACCAGAGTAAAGGCACCATAGACAAGATGTTCTACAAAAAAATCTCTAGAAACAGTTGAGAAAACACATTTTACGCTTCCCATATAGTCCTTTCTTCACTTATTATCATAGAGCACAACCGAATTTTGAATAGTCAGATATGTACAAAGTATTCTAGAGATTATATGTCACTTAGCTTTTGCTGAGTTCTAGCTAAAAGACATCCAGTAAGAGAGAAAATCAAGTTATTTTTTCAAGCACTGTACTGCCTCTGTATGTCTTTTACAACACAATCACTTCATTAAAAAAAGCCTTGGGATAAATACAAATCATATTTCTAGGTTCTAATGAGTTATTGTTCTATATTTTTTACTGTGGATGTTATTTCATTTCATTACTGCCCTGTTTCCCAGTGATGCCTATTGCCGATGAGTGCAGTGAGAACATCACGTTAATTTTATTTTCACTCTGGACTCATCAGAAGCAAAATTCAAAAGTCTAGCCAGAGCAACTTCCCCTCCCCTTGTTTACAGAACATAACTACATATAAGGTGCCCATACACAGTCAAGATAGCTATAATAGATAAATCCAGATGTATGTACTGTACACAGGATAGCAATATACCAATTAACTAGAATTAGATGCATAAATTGCCAGGCTCTGCAAATAAAATCTACCAGTTAGAATACAAAATGCACAGCTATTTGCATCTACTTGTAGTGTGCTCTCAGGAAAGTACTAATCACCTCTTCAAATCCTTACATTTCATCAGAAAACATCACAAATTACCCTTCTTGTATCTCATATGTGGGAACACATCTTTCGATATACTGTGATTATACCAAATATGGATCAAAAATCTGCAGTTCCGGAATCTACTGTGTGGCCCCACTGACAATAACATAGTGCAGGATTTAGTGGATTTAACACCACTTTCAGCACACAGAGATACCACATACAGCCATAAACTTGGAGCACAAGATGCAACTCCATACTTTCTCATTCAAATTTTTCCCATTCCCACAAAACTCCTGTACAATTTCATCTTGCAGCAAATATTTCCAAATTTACCTTTCCAAACTGTCTAAAGTATGAGGTACATTTTTGCCTGGCTGGTCCACAATTATGGAGAAAAAGATATGCAAACAGAAGAGAAAGAAAAGGGAAAAGTAAATGAGTGTGTGTGAGAAGAAAAGGGAAAATATCAAAGATGGTGTGAAGAGTGAAAAATGGACAGAGAAAAGAAGAAAACATGTCAAAGCAGGTCTGCAAGAAAAAAAATTAAGAAGGAGAAGGAAGGAGAAAAGATAATACATGTTTGCTACAAGATGATATATAAGACAAGACGTATGATCCCCATTAGAATCCCCCATTCTGACCGTTGACAATTCACTACAATCCAGCACCTCAAGTATCCATTATTCTTTTCAATCTGCTATAGAGTAGATGTTGAGATGAGAGATGCTGAAATATGGTATCAACATTTCCCTACAGCCACGGAGCCCACTATCAGCACAGATAAACCTCTGCCTGGATACCTTCCTTATCAGAATATGGGCAACAAACATTTTAAAATCATGTTAGATTGAAAAGAGGGTCCTTGTTGCAGCTCCCTTACAGCAATCAGAAGAGCAGCACAAACAGATGTCAGAACCAAAACACCTTCTTTGCCTCTTATTAGCTGGGTACTAATTATGTTCTGAGCATCAGCGTTAAAAGGATGATTTCTCCTTGCTGACCTATGCCTGCTAATATGCTGAGCTACAGGTTTAAACACCAGCACTCTGGCCCAATCTTATCCCTTTTTATACTCCAGGAATAGAGATACAGGTTCCTGTAAATTTTGGTAATCAAGCCTTCTGAGGCCTGCAAATTGTATCTAATGAGAAGTGCCTTGTTGTTTGCTCCTAGGAGAATAAAAACCTGCTGTTGACAGCAAGAGATCTAATCTATGGCCAACATTTCCACACTGAAGGAAACATGGTTAATTACAGAGTTTTATTTGTTTGTGAAAAATTCTAGGGGAGCAATAAAATGAAAATTAAGGATCGTTAGCAAAAAAACTTCTTGATAGTGAGCTCTATCTGGCTATGAAATTGTCTCTCAGAGGAAAATGCTAGATGCCTTAGTCTATCGGTCATTTTAACTGGAACGGATAAAAATCCTGTAGAAAGTAATGGGACTCAACACTATTCGCTGAGAGCTCCAGAAATTCCTCTTAAAGTCTCCTAAAGAACTTCAGTCTTTGAAGCACGGTTCTACCAATGGTCTTAAAACCCCTACAGAAAGATTATAATTCTGACTTCATGACAAACAATGCACAGGACTTTTCCATATGGGAAGTACCACTTGAAATCATCATTCACACCACATGCACTCACACACCGCACTTGACATGGCTTATTAGGTCTTTCTTTTCTCTAATTTACACGCTAATATTTGTGGGGCCTTCCATTTTTATATTTCAGGTTCATTATCTGAAATACCATTTATTGAGCTATACCAGTGCTGAATAGTTATGAATTTGGGATAATTTGGAGAAATATCAGTGTAGTTTTCTGTAAATGACCACTCTGATTTGCTAGTGAATTCCATACTGTGTAGTTAACACTATGATAATAATTATCTTTATGTCTTGAACTATATTTTTTATTAAATAGCTTTAGCTCTTTGTTAGTTCCTTGATTTTTTTTTTCCTCCCATGGGTAATGTAAGTAGTTCACTAGGAATGAGGATATCTTTATCAACTTACTGCTTTTTCCCCGGGGGCAAGTCCCATTATTTCCATCAGCTGTGCTTTCACCTACTTGCACAATGCTGGCTGACGTATTTCAAAGAAAACTGATAGGTTTATTTACTATAAGGCTGTCAGAAGGGTTAGAGGTAGAACAAAATTCAGGAGCTGAATTGCAAATTAGAACCTCTGGCTAGGTCCTTATCCCTCATCAGCTTCATTTTAATAAATTAAATTTATTTCCATTCTAAACAGGAATATACTCCATTCTAAATACCACATCACTGGGTGTATTAAAAAAAGCAGAGCAACAGATATAGACAGAATGATGTTGTGGGTAGGATTTCTTCAAGTATCACTCCTTATAAAGTAGAGAATTCCTCTTTCTATACATCGAAACCTCAAAGGACTGCGCATCGCACGGGCATCTCAGAGACTGTACTGCTTCTTGATACAACTTCTTAGCATGACCTTCCTACTCATTCTTGTACCTTCAAATACACAAGACAGTGTTAGTGGTAGGAAACTAGTGTAAATTATTATTGGCCAAACAAGCCTTAATTTTGCAGGAAAACGTTCTGTTTTATAATCCAATCTTTTCACAACTCATAACCCCATTTTCCTATTATCTTCTCCAATAATTCCTGGGAGAAATAGCACACCTTACCATCTTGCTACAGTTCTTCTACCCATCTTTTAACCATCTCATGCTTTTCTGGTTATGAAAATCAGGAGACTGTCATCACAGCATGACTTGCGAGACATTAGCTGCTAGCAGCTTTGATGAGTGATGATTTAAAATTTGAGAGTGACGGATGGTCAGTGTATGAGACTTAAGTACACTTTTTGACCTGTCTCTTGAGAGATACTTTCCTGCTCTCATCAGTTGTAGAATCACACTTTATACTGTTATTTCAATTATAAACAATTAGTGCTTAATCAATGTTGCCATAAGCGGCCAAGCAAGTATCACAGAGTATACTGAAGTTCATTGGATGACAGGTTTTAATAGCCATGGCTCATAATCACAATAAAATATCTTCCCCTGATGCGTTGTGACTAACAGCAATATTTCCTCATGATGCTTATTCGTCACATATGAACTCTCTGTAAACCATTTACCATTTATTATAAATGAGACTAGGTAAAATCCAAAAAAGAACATGCAAAGGCTCTGAAGAGACAAGAGCGTTCTGTGCTCAGCAGGCAGTCAGTTGTGTGGTCCTGCACAGAAACACATATAACTCGCCTCTCCTTTCACTTGAAACAAGAAGATGGTGTACAAAACCCTACTGATTCAAAATAGAATATTAGATACTCTCTGTGACTCCTATAAGGGTGGGACAACTTTCAGAGTCTGGTGAAATGGCTGTGTACACTGCTTTCTTACTAGTCAGTCCCTTTTATGCTCTGCAAGAATAACAACCCTTTGGGTTTCCCCAAAGGTGACTTCCACCCGCAGGAGGAATGCCAAGATACTTCATGTCTATATACTCCAGCTTAGTAAGATTAGAATTTAAAAAGTGCATGCAATAGAATAACTGTGCCAGTGTCGCATATGGGCAAAATACTCCGTAAATGAATGGAGGCACTTGGCATTTTCACTTATGGAAATCAATCAAAACATTACACAAGTCGCTCCACATGATTCTACCACTGAGGCCAATGTTATTATAAAAGAGTTATTCCTTAAAAATATGCAGTTATTTAACTTTAAATAACAAATCAAGGCACCACATTAAATGAGCACTACACTTCTATGGAAACCTTGGTTTTGTTTTTTTTTATCTGAAAAAAATGAGTTCCTTCCCCCACCATCTCAAATGTTAAGTAGTGATTTCTTATTTCCTATGGGGATTTGGAAAAATGCCATTTTATTTCCCCATATTCCTTCCATTTTTCTAGGATGATTTATAGTTGAGAGAATATTTCTTACATGAAAGCCCAAGTACTGTCATCTGATTAGGAAAAAAGGAGGGCTTAGTCCACATAGGGAAGGGGGGAAGATTCAAATCCTAGACTATTAATTTCTTCTGTAAAATAAGTATAGCTTCCATAACGCTACATGCATTAGTAAAAAGTGAAGGCTGGTATTCCCAGAAGTCCAGCTATTCTAGGAAGCTTCTAAGGCTTTCAAATCCTTGCACCATCATCTTAGAAGACCTGAGAGAGACTAGAGCTGGTGAAGCTCTAGGAAACTCTCCCTCTTTTTCCTTTAACTTAGGAGAAAGCCCACAGTGGTGTGCCAACAAGGGAAAAGGGGAAAAAACCCAACTACCAAGGTGCAGTTTGATCTCTGCTGTGGCATAATCCACAGTCTTCTGAAATCTAAAGGCCTAGAATGAGGGAAGTGGGATGTGGATAAGCTTTTCTAAACTGCATGGTGGAACCTGCAGCAGAGTGGGCTATGGCCGACTGTAGTTTGTGCACATCCATCTGTGAGCTGAGGTCCCTATCAGTGCCCATCAGGTGTGCACAGAGGTGTGCTTCAGATACACCTTTGAGCAACAGAGGGTAATCACCCGTGCTTGAAATTGGCTGCCTTTTACTGATAAGCTGTACATCGAACACACGTACTAGTGCTTTCTGCAGAGGGAGAATTATCCTAGTAGAATGCATATTCACCTCAGAAAGAAACAACAGAACTTGAGGGCAGTTTATGTGCAAAGAGAAATTAAACTGACTAAGATTCTTCAACTTAGAAGACGTGATTAGGAACATTTACAGGAGAAATACAAAACGCCATGAAAGGCACAGAGAACACGAACAGGGAATAATTAGTCACTAATTCACAATAAGGAGGAGACACCAGATCAGAAAGCCAAACCGTTATGAAAAATAAAAGGAAAGGCTTTTTCCACATAATTCATAAATACAGTAGTGATACCCATTTTGCA
Organism: Limosa lapponica baueri; assembly: GCA_002844005.1. Classification (NCBI taxonomy): domain Eukaryota; kingdom Metazoa; phylum Chordata; class Aves; order Charadriiformes; family Scolopacidae; genus Limosa; species Limosa lapponica. Next base: position 23,384 of record KZ507237.1, read on the forward strand.
GAATGCCACAAGTATAAATGAACTGAAAAAGTCATTAGACCAATTCACAGAAGAAAATTTCACTGATGATTTAAACTCAAAGATGTAAATAAAACCTCTGACCTTGGAAGATTTTTGTGGCCATGGGTGTGTATTTCAGGAAAAGGAAAAGGATATTTCCGCACTGGTTTTATACTTTTTCTTCTTACTATAATATTTTAATTTTTATTTTGAGTGACCAGCATTGGGGTATATACTTTAGTATAATGCAGAATCTGAAATACAAAGAGAACCACAGTTTTGGAAAGCATATCTTAAAATACAATAAAAATCCCATTATGTCAATGTCAGATCACATCAGAATTCTGACCTTGTTCTGCACTTGTCAACTGACTCACCATATTTTTAAGAGTATGTAAGAGTTAAGAGTAAAGGACTACAGTGTGCCATAGTATAAGAGAATGCATTTTTATAAAAGGCCCTTGCTATAATGCTGACAGCTTATTATTAATATAAAAGCAAAGTCATCTTCATAAAAAGCTAAAAAGAAAATAGATTTGTGGCACAAAGCAGAAATGCCCTAGTTGTGGTCTGTAGAGCACAAAGGGTACATAAGACATTTCTTGGCTGTCTGGGAAGAACAGTTTCATCACAAAGTTCTCCTTCTGTCTCCTGATTTCCAATGACAGAATTGCATGAAAAAGAACGATACAAATGTACACATTCCTAACCTCACTTTTCCTTGCAATCCATTGATATTGCTGTTGCCGGGTTGTTGTGGGCTGAGAATCAGTGAAGATGTCCCAAAAGATAATGTATCTTTAAAATGTTTTGGAATCCCTGTTGTAAATAATGTATATAACAGCATGTGAAATAATATGACTAAAACCTAAAAGGCACAGTTCAGGCGTTATCAGCTCAGCTGGATTCAAAGTTAAACCTTTAGACCTAAATAACTCAAACTGAGCTCCAGATCTGAACATAACTTCCTATGTACAATTCAAACAAGTTAATTAATTTTTAACATAGGTGCTTTCACTGCTGTGTGAAAATGACTATCCAGTACAAGGTTCATACACCCCCAGATACGCACCCTAAAGAATATGGCTTATGTCATCATCTAAGTACTCTCCCAATAATCACACCTTTTGAACACTGCTGCTATGCAATTCTTATATCCACTGTTGCTTTTGTACACCAAGATAAATAACGAGTAGCTTTTGCATCAACAAAGAAGTTACAGATTACTAAATTTGTAACTACTTACACCCATAATTGCTGTACATTTGGTAAAGTTTCATCCGGTGTGGACTATTCAGGTATGTAAAGCAAATCACATTTGTACAAGTCCATACGCCACTAAAAGAGCCCTTCAGGTTCATTACCTTTTCCAGAAGCCCAAGTTATGAATCCAACTCTGAGTCAAAATACCACACTTTGTTAGTACAACACCAGGCATCGTGGAGTTCCACTCAAAGACATACAGACAGTCAAAAATCAGTAGGTAAAAAAAAATGGAATTTAATTATGTTTCCTTTCATTAGTGTCATTCAATCATCCAATATGCAGCTATCAGTGGCTGCTGTGTGCAGTGGAGTTTGGCAGGGGCCTGTGTCATCAGGACCTAACACTGCATAATGGCCATACTGATAATGTCTCGGGCCAGCAGTCACTGCATATAACTCACAGATACCAGCATTCTTTCTCTGTGCTCCATAATGTGTACAACTGCCTGACTCTAAGAGTTGTTTACTGCCACAGCCAGCTACTTTTTCCAGGTGGGGATTAGCTGTGTTTATAATATCCTTCAAAATATTCAGTTGCAGCAACTGCAGAGATTGCAAAGGGGTTTATTAAATGTGAAGAGAAAAGAGAACTCACAATCTCCTACAGCCTATTAAAAAAGTGGTTCTGTGCATAAGCAAATAAATAATAATGCATTCACATAAATATAATGGATTTCTTTTCTCCATCTATGGTTCTTTACCTCCTGCAATTATTTCTGAGTGAAGTGAAATTGTAAATAGCTTTACCCACTAAATGATCTTGAGAAAATTATTTCAGAAGTGCCACAGTGCAGCTTGGGGGATTTTCCTGATCATTCAGTGCTCAGATGATTAGCTCGGAGCAAATTTTTGCAACTATGCTCACCAGGGCAAAAACACATTGTGAGGAATGATGAAAGCAGAACGTAAGTCACATTTGATTTTGAGCAGCAAAAGACATTGGACTAGGACTGCAGAGATGCTGAAGGCCACAACAGAAGTGCTTACAGGAGCTGGGGTTGTGAACTGGAACAGGCAAAGCTTCAGATGTCCATAATGGACTAGCTAATCTACAACCTTCAGCTCAGGGGACAGATGCCAGGACTGGACTCTGTGGAAGCCAAGGTGAGTAGTGAGCGCTGCACGTCAGAAATGAAGCACACTGGAAATACTGCCAAGCAAATCCAGGCTGGGACAGCACGGACGAGCGAACAGCCCTGGCAGAGCCGTACAGTACCCCTGCACGGGGCCTGGATCCAGCCAGCAATGCTCAACCTTTCCACTCACAAAAGGACAACAGCAAATCCATCAGTTTTACAGCTTCTTCAGAGAGCCTCAAGGCCATTTATCTTTCCAACTAAAGCATCAGGGAAACAGAGTCGTTAGCTACCTAGTTTGAATTGGTTCTTTCCAGAAAATGGTAGAGAATACAGAAGAGCCTTCGGAACACCTGTATAAAACACACACCTGTGGCTAAACTAATCTTCCGCACCATTACCAATGGTCCTCCTTGGAAATACAACAGTGAAACTGTTCTGACAGGAGAAATGTGCTGCCTTGGTCAGAAGGTGATTTCAATCAGATCTACCAGTTCCCTGACTTTCTGTGAGGAGCCTACACCTCAAAAGAACTCAGCAGCCCCATAACATCTGCTATGCAGTCAATATCTTGATTTTTTTCATAACAAAGGGAATAATTTGCTCAATGCATCACTTTGAAGAAAAGTCATCATAAGCCATTTCACAGAAGGCAACATATGTTATTATTTATAATTTAACTTTACTTTCTCTTTAGACCAAGTAGTTTTGATTTTTCATAAGGTCCCACTCATTTCAGTCTGCAGAGTACAAAAATCTCCACTTAGAAAATCAAGCAGGTGCTTCCACACAAGGCATACAAGCTGTGAAATATATTGCAAATCACCTCCAAGCACAATAAAGTGTTTCTGAAAATCTGTAAATATTAGATGCCAAAGATCATGATATGCAGCTGGAAAGAAAGATCAGAATGTTTGTTAGTGGGATGAATGACCTCTGGCCACTTCAGCAATGGCTTTTAGATTTCAAAAATTTTCTCTTTCTATACTTGTATGTATGTCAGCAATGATGCCTCTATATCATATACACACTACAGTATCGGAAGATAAGAGTCAGGAAAGGTTATTCGGAGAGAGTGCACACAACTTGGAGTCCATCAGGCTCCACATCAGCTGAGAACAGAGTGTGAACATCCAGGGAAGAGGCAGAGAATACGTGTACCTGAGGAAAGAGCTTAACCTTTGGAGCTATTCACCTTCACTCTGTTAAGAGGAAAGGACGTCTGGATGACTACCCAAGGTGCCACCAGCAATTCCTGGTGGCATTCTGCTCGCTACTTTTCTCCTTCACATACATGTAACACAGTCATACTGCAGTATGGTCTGTGCCCATTAGCAGATTTATCCTATGTACACCAATAGTTTGCTTAGGAGCTAGGCTTTAAGATGAGTTAAACCATCACCAATCAAAAATAATTCCCCTTTGGAAAAAAAAACCATAGCCACTGATGTGAAAGAGGTGTTGGTCTTGTTCCTTTAAGTGGATGTGGTCACAAGGCACACATTACTACATACAACCCACACTGCACACCTCAGCGACTGCTTGAAGGAGATTGTTCGTTGTAGGCGAGGTTCACCCTGGCAGGGGTGGTGCAGCGAACCTCTCAGATTGACTTTGGCTGGTTCTAACTCAAGGGACCAGCGAGAGCCTGTTCTAGTAGGCACCTGATTCCTGCAAGTTCTCTGTGACTGAAAAATTAACCACATCTATGTATAGCCCTAGGTATCATGATGGGAAGCAATAAACATAAGAAAACCATAAGTAACCTTTTGCATCTCCTACTTTGATAGAAGAATTAGCAAGTGGTAACATTCACTAGGCAGACAGAGTGTTTCCGTGAGAAACAGAGAGTATAAATGCATGTGTTAAAATGGATTTTAAATGTATGTCGGCCTGAGGGAAATGCTTTGCTCACATCTTTGTAAACAGCTATTCACTCTCTCCCTGCCTCTTGAAGCAGATGTTCATTGAACTGTGAGGGGGAAAAATACCTAAGTCCGGGATGTGTTAAAGATCTGCAGCCTCATCAAAAGGTTCAGGTACATCTTTTGTCATGATGATGGGTACAGTTCATCTCAGCTTACAGTAAATTAAAGCTGATCCCAGCAGCTGAGACCACACTATGTCAAAGAACTAGGTGTGCAATAGAGCAGAAGATACAATTGGAATAGCCATAATCAACAACATTTCATCAGCTAACAAATGATTCCTCTGATTTCCATCCTCATTGCTGTTTTATTCCAAAGCATCATCTGTTGAGGAATATCATTAGATGTCCTCTTGGCTTTGATATTTCATACTCAAAACTGAACTTTAATTTTTGATCCATGAACATTTTGCAGTGAGCTACAAAGCTACCATAGAGCTATAAGGGAGCATCTCATCTGCTACAGTACTTTTCCCTGTAAATTAGTAATGAATCAATGACATGGAGTGACAGCAGGAGCACAATTCATTCACTTTTAGCTTGTCTCTAATTAGCACAGAAACAGAACAGTAGGTATGCAAGCATCTCTACATCAAAACAATACATTCCCATAGGCAAACAGGGTGAAGGTGCTTCAGGACACTAAAGACACCTCTCTAAAAACCTCCTGACAGGAAGACAGAGAGAAAACACACTGCTTCTTTTGAATTTGAATAATCGCCCTCTCTATTAAAACATGCCTGATTTTCCATTTGAACGTCTCTAGATTCAGCTTTTAGTTACTGGTTTTGGTTATATATTCCTCTGGGGATTAAAGATCCCATTAGTGCTTGGTATTTTCTTCCTCTGAACACACTTTTATACTGCTAGGAGGTCACCTCAATTTTTCTTTACTAAGGTGTCTTTTAAAAGTGATGGAGCAGCATTGCAGATAATACACCTGGGGACACTTTCAGGCAGTTATTTTATTCTGTGCTCAATTTTTTCTCTGAGATTTCAGATGCTGTGGGAGTTGTGTATGCAGAGTCTGCAGGTGAACTAAGCAGGAATTTACTGAAAGTATGGACCTACAGATCTGCAGAGCTGCACTGCACTTTCAAAATAGATATGGGTTTTACCTTATGTCTTCCTCAGATCCCACTTCAGAAAATGGCATTCTTTCTCTCAATTTATTTTTCAAGGTTCAACAAAATACTGTATTTTTCCAATTTATCTTCATTCTTGCTGGGTTACTTTCAATAGCTGCAATATTGTGCCCTAGAAGTGCCTACCTGTGCCTACGGTTTGAAAGGTACGTCCTGAACACCGAGAGCTATTAGACATCACTGTAGCTTTTTTTCAGGAAAAGGAAAGTGGTATGAAATTAATTAACTTTTGATACAAAGTAAATGTCTGCTAAGAAAAGCATTGAAAATAAAAAGTTCAGGTTTTATTTTTAACCTTGAGATTACAATTTGCATGTTTTCCAGAGCCACTGTAGCAATCTGAAACCACACATGCTTTACATTTAGCCATGCCAGCAATGATGAATCTGGCTATCAGAGGGAATACTTAAAAGTGTCAGTTTGCATTAAGGCTATATTTGTCCTTCACAATGCTGATGATAATAACGACTTAGTCAAAGACTCAATAACTCCTTAAGAAAAAATAATCAAAAGGAGCAACGAGTCTGATTTTTATTTCTCACAAAGTATCTTCCACTCTACCTTCTCTGTTCAGGGGAAGGTAGCAGCACCAGAGTTAGGAACCTGTGGTTTGAGTACACTTGGAACAAAACAGTCCCAGGGCACCAATTCAACAAAGTCAATGAGTCCTAAACAAGTACAATACTGCACTGCAAGACCTTTAACCACTGGCTTAAAGTTAGGCATGTGCTTGTGCATTGTGCTTAGTGAAGAAAAAAAGATCTCTTAGATACCACCACCACTTTCAGAGTAAAACTTTCTTCTTCAAACCACCCGAAACTTTTTCCCATCCAGTCTGTGTGGCTGCAGTAATTAGGATTCCACAATCTCCCCCTTCCCATTCCAAAACTGTTACACATTCAGAACACATCTTCCGTTTCAGTTCCTCTCACAGAAGAAAAGGGAGTGGAGGAAAACACCACGGTATCTGCATAGGTGTTTTTACTTTATATCTAATGAAAGACTGAGAGAACAATTTTGTTTAAAGTATTTGCAGCATTAAGGACCAGTAATTTAGCAAGAACTGAAATAATTTTCTGTACTTTGGAAACAACTATTTGCTTTAAGAATGTGTGGGTGGTATGGAGATGTCTTGACTAATGTGATTTGCAATGCAACTTGATCAAATTGCAGTGACATCAGTACTGGTACAGAGTGCTAGACTGTCACCCCCAGAATATGAAGTCCACAGAACAGATACCGATTGGATTGTAAAGGAGAGATTCCTGGTGATTCCTGCAAATGTGTTACATCGAGTGAGGTATTTTCCAGAAAGGGAACAGTTTCCTTCAGTTTTTCAGCAATTGCTAAGGATGTCAACAAACTATTTGTGTGCTTTTTGAAGTGGGCTAGCTCCTTGTCTACAGCAAAGTAAAATTCTTTCCACTAGAAACTGGAAAAAGTCAGTCGATGTCACACAAAATAAATGATCACTTGATAACTCTCTATCACTATGGAAGTGGACTGGCATCTACCTCTTTTCTTTTGCAACCTCTAATACTCCTTTCTTGTTCTTTAACTGTCAGCAGAACCTGCTGAACACACGCGGTATGGGCAAATAATGAATTGAGAGGATAATAATTATCTCCATGTGGGAACCTAAGGCACCTATATACATCAGGTTACCAGGTCGAAAATTACATCTATTAAGCAAAATAAATTACTTGTGTACTGTACTTGAGGTAATCCATAAAGTAATTTACTTCTTCTGCCTTTATGCCAGTCTGTGTTAATTTAGATAATGATAATTGATGATTTGCCACATCAAATGATTGAAATAAATCCATAAAGTTTTATCCTATCAATCAGCCCTTCTCAATTAAGGAAAGAACAGCATTTATCATTGTAAGTCAAGCTTCCCTAGGAGAGCTTCTCTACCTACCATTGAACTGATAAGAAGGATCAAGAGGTCACCCTCTGAAATCTACCTGGAGCTCTCAATAGAGCTGTTACCACTACTCTACCAACTGATAACATAGTGTGTATGGTTTCCTTCCAGCCTGCACACTGCAAACATATCTCACTAATACAATAACCTTGGCTGATTTCCATATGGTGGGTAATTGCCCTATACTAAGTGATAAATTAAAAAGATTAACCAAAGTACTAACTACAATAAAAGCAGCTAATTTAAGAATTTCAGCTCTATATTATCTTCTCTTTATTGAAATTGAACTTAAAAATCCTCCCTCTGCTTCAGCTAATGATAAAACATTAGATAAAGATAGGTTTCTTTATTCTCTATTGGTTGACAAATAATTTATCCTCTAATTATGCAGCTCAAATAGCATTTTCCTTGAGGACTGCAATTCCACACTTGCATACGGATCTTACCCTGCCTAAGTGAAGGACTGTCCCCAGAGCAGTGGTTGTCAAGTCTCCTGCAGGTTGGAGGACACAGAAGCTGTCAGCATGTCAATAAAGGCAGAAAAAATTCCCAGTGTCATGTGGAAAGAGGGAAGAGCAGACCACAATGGCCCCATAAACACTCTGGAGTTTATAGAGCTCTTGCCATTAGGTATAAACCTTTCAAAGTATATTGAAAAGCTATAATTAAACAATAATAAAAACTCCTTCAGTTAATCAACACCTCATTAAATCCTCTTCAAGCAATCTGTCCCCTTTGCATTGCTCCCTAAATAAATGCCACGTGTTGATGGTCAACAGATACAGGTTCTTTTGGTCCTGGAAGGTGGAGAGAATTCCAAAACTGGGTTTGAAACCCAAACCTTGCATCACCAACCACCTGGCCAGGCCCTTTTGCACCCCAGTGTCGCCCTAACTGCAGGTTGTGAAGTCCCCCTTACAAATCAGAGCATGGAACAGACAGAAAGTGAGAGGAGCAGAAAGCTATGCAGGATGCATGCTCTTTGCAGGAAGGGGGCTACGCAGTTCCATCTCTTCTCAATCCAAAACATAGATTCATAACATGCTGTCTCGATAAACACTGCAATTAGTGTTCCTCGCTACCATTCATGGAATTATAAGCTGAAGGTGAAGATAAATGCTTTCCTCCTGGGTTAGCACAGCCTGGGAGTACTGGGAAAGATCTTATGTTCATTCCAAGAAACCTTTAGCATCACACTGTAGCTTTCTCTCTTTGTATACAAAAGTGGCACAAATGGCTTTGTGCCTGAATTGTGTTTATTCTGCTAAACTCAGAGTATGTCCGTACAAAAAGATATAACTATGTCTTTCTCCCCTCTGTGCTCAAAGCTGGATTAAAATGAACTGACTGCAGATCCACAGCTACATTACTGTGGCACTGTGCCCAGGCTAACACGTCCTTTCACTCAACAGGTCTCATTACCTGGGTCACAGTGCCAGGCTATCACAGCTCGGTAACTTGTGGACTTGATCTTATGTCTGGACAACTTCAAATTCAGGCACAGTGATCTCATATCTTTCTCCATCTGTCCCTTCGGTCCACACCAGCTCTGTTAGAAACAGTATTTTCAAGCTCCATTTTAAAAACAGTTTTTTGACTCTCTTTGCTTGCCCACCTCTCTTTGGAAACCGTCCAAAAACCCCACCACTGTAAGGGTTAGGAATCTTCCTCTCATCTCCAAATTCCATTTATCCATCACAAATTTATGCTCTTTTCTTCTTAGGTAAAATTTGCCTTTCTGAGTTGAAAGAGCCCTTGTCCTCCTTGGTGCTTAACTGATTGGTGTAGTTACAGGGAATAATCACCTCCCCTCCTAGCCTTGCTCTACCAGGCTAAGTAAATCAAACTCTCTTACAGTAATTTTCTGTGAAGGACTTTCAATTCCTCAACATCCTAGAAGCTCTTCTCTTTATCTGTTCCCGAAGAAATTCATCTTTCTTGAGCAGGAGGGACCAAAGACAGACACGCTTTCTAAAAGAATCCTCACCAGTGTTGTACGCAATAGCACTAATGCTTCCTTATTTCTACTGGAAGTATGACAGGCCTACTGGCATACCCTGGGATATGATGTGATATTTCCATCACCTTTTCATGTTTGTTCAGAACCCTTTTTTTCTTTTTTCCACAAAACTGCATTTAAAATCTCAGAGGAGTGTGTTCACACACAACATTTCTGATCCTTTTAATTCCAAGCAAAGACAGACTTAGTCAGAAAAAGTTCAGATCTACATCTAGGCACAAATACCTTTGAATCTGAGTATGTTCAAAAATTGTGTTTAATTGGATCTATCTTTACTTGGTACAAACAACAAAAAAATGTTCCTACTGGGGTTCTGACATTTTCACTTCTTGTTGAATCTATATTTATGCAAAAATTCAAAGCGATTTAATAGCACAACTGCACCAAATGTTTTCTAAACCAGTTTCTAAAGCCAGTTCTTTTTTGGAAACAGCCAAACTGTGAAGAGAAGGAGAATGTTCTCCATCTCTCTGGACTGGTTTACCCATTCTTAATCACTCTGATGCTCTTTCTCAGTAAATCAAATACAAGAGCATATTGTTCTCAGAACCCCTTTCACACTTTTTGCAATCCTGCTACAGTGAGATGCTGCAAACCCAATGTGGTTTGTCAGCCAGGATCTGACACCAGCCTTGGTGTCTCCTGTCTAGTGGCTCTTGAAATTCAACAAGATGATTCAAGTGCTGCTGGAGGGAGAGAGGGTATAGTGATGCCATCCAAACCACATTCCAGATAATTGCTGAAGAACCCATAGCAAATGACACCAAATAATCTCTTCATTACAAGCTTTAACCAGCTCCTCTCTGGAACATGATTAAGTTCAATCTTTCTAAACAGACCCTGGCAGGTATATTACTTTCTATGTTTTTTCCTCTGGATGTCCTAAGATATTTCCTCTGCTGTGTAATTGAATTTGATTTCGAGCCAGGTTTTCAGCAAAGGTAAATCTGTGCTGAAGTCAGTTCACACTACCTGAAGAATTTTCCTTCAGCAGATTTTTAATGCCAGTTGTTTGTTTAAGACAGAAAACAAACTCTTTTACTATTTATTTTTGTATTTTAGGTCAAAACCAGGATACTAGCAGCAAACTATATGAGTTAATTCAAGCTTCTCTCTTGACAACTTGGTTGCATTTGGAAAAACTAAAGGAAAATAGTATATATTTAAAAACATACAAGCATACAAGGCCTGGTTACAAATTCCTTATTATTAGTTAAAATGCTCTGTTAAAAAATGCAAAGCTTTCATTTTCAAATTCAATTTTCAAATTCAGCAGCACTTGAACCTTTTTTTCCTCCCAAATATAATGGGAAAGGTGTTAGGGAATGAGAGTCATGCACTGTCAGATCAAGATGGGTCAAGTGATGCATATGTTGTCAGGAAAATGGGATAACTTGTTGAACAGTAACTTAGGAAAGCAAACTGCTCTTTTCAATTCCACCATAACTCTGAATAAATTGCTTTATTTCTTGTGCCTCAATTTACCTATCTACGAAAACAGCAATAACAATTCAGACTTCGCATGGCACTTCAAAATTCAGAAAAGAAAAATGCAATCTAAATGCTAGGTATTAACATGTGATTTACTTTCATGGAGAATGTAGGACAGTTCTTAATGGTTGTAAAAAAAACTGCACTGAAATTTTGGAGATTATATTTTCACAGTGTTCCTGTAAGACTTTAACTCAGATCCTCCCCAGGCCTCCTTTCAGCTCTGCTATATTTTGCAGAGGTATCTTCTGTATTGATTTGCTTTTGCTTAGGTGGGTGGTATTTTTTTCACAATGAGAGATTTTCCAGGTGTTCTGTACATTAACAAATGGCCTTTCAAGCAATCCAATATAATTTCAGCTGTATTAATTCGATCTACTTGTTATCCTTGAAACAATTTTTGACTTTGCAGAAACCACCGTTTGCATCTAATGTAACAAGTACTGTAAATTGCCCTTAAGTGCTTAAAAATTATTTCCAGACTGTATCTGGCATCCATTTGTCACATAAAGGCAGTAAAGTATACAGCTTTTATCAGCAACATCCAACATTTGTACCTGAAAACCAGTGAAAAACTGCCAAATGGCGACAAATATTGTTTGAATCTAACCTAAGTAAGATTTGAAATAGAAGAAAGTGAAAAGTGTTGCAGCCGGGTAACCCTCTAGCAAGCTAGATGGTTCCCTTTACAAGTCTGGCAAGGCATATTTTCTCTAAGTGTTCAGTAATTTTATCAACACTTTGGAGTATATGTGTCACACTTGGATGATAAGTCTCTAGTTCTTATCAAATTAGTTTACAGCACATTACAATCCCACCGTGTTAAGGCCAGACCAGAGTTGTTCTATAACACAATGAACTAGCTAAACGAACACATACCTGCATTGTCTGTCTGCAGGCCTGAAGTCTGAACCCCTGAACGCTTAAACTGGGAAAACTTCTACTGAAGTAAAAAGAACCATGTCAGAATAATCCTAATGCTTTCTATCTCTAAGTACAGGTGCCATTAGTCTCATTTTCTAAATATAAAACCAGAGTACTTAATTTTAAGTGCTTACAACTAAGCTAAATAATTACTTTAAAGTCTGATTTTGAAGATACATGAACTGTAGCTCCCACTGAAGACCGTTATGGTCAAAACTGTTCAGTCTTAGACTGTTAACAGTATTGAGGCATACTTATTTGATCTCTTCATTTTTCGATTTCCTCAGTTTGCAGATAAATACCTAAATAGGTGCTAGAAGCCACTGCATGTATGAAATGATTGGAGGCAGATTCCCTTCTTTACCTGAAAACTTCATACACTTTCTACCCTGCCATGGCATCAATAATCCCTACAACAGTTGAGACATGCATAGGAAAGCCTCCTAGTTCTTTTTAAGAATCTACCAAGGACCATTCCTCTAGATTGGAATGAAAATGTTTCCTGTATATGGTTCTCACTGTCACTATCTGTCTCCTAAATTCAGCTTGTTCCTTATTCTTAGTTCTCACTAACTTTCTTCAAAGAAAGTTAGGAAGGAATTTGATCTCCACCTTTCCCATGCAAAATAATTTGGAGATATGAAGTATTACATTGCTTGCCTTTTAGAGGATTTTCCTTTTGTTAAAAGACACCAAAAATCCTTTGAAAGAAAAAGATCTTTTCCTTCACCTTAAATTTGACAAGGCAGGTAAATATCGTAATTTGTGGGCAGGGAAAGGAGGAGGTAAGACTCTGGTTCACTGCACGAACTTCATGTAATCACATCAGAAGCCTATATAGAAGCAGAATTAAGGAAGAATGGTTCTTTAGATAAAGCCTTTGAAACAAAGCAATTATTTGAAAAATTGGCCCCAAACCTCTTGCATTTATGGCAGTTTCAGTGCGATACAAACTCACTAGCTTCTCTAGCACTACTTTCAGATCACAGCCACAGTGAGAAAAGAACCAAACCCAATCTTCTTATTCCCAGCTCATAAGCAACGTGAATTCAGCCTGGGGTTTATGAAGTCACTTCCGTGCCACACAGCCCTCCATTCTTCCTCTGCCTCATTTGCTGAACAAATGAAAAAAATCACTTTCCGTGAAAAAGCAGCGGTAATGAAATTATAGCTGTGAAGGTAACCTTAGCCCACTCCAGCTCCAGTACACAGCAGACTGCTAGCTGCTGTCCCAGAGAGCTTCACTCTGCGGTGACACAGGAGCAAGCTCATTAGCTTTGGCTTTCTACAAGATGAGGACACCATTCTGTCTCACCTGGGCCTTCCCTGCATGTGTCTGGGGCTGCTTTTCTCCCTCTCCTGTTGGGTATTAGACTGATGATAACATTTCATTCAATGATTGTATAAGGTCAAATGTGTTTTCAGACTTATAATTAGTCTTTTTTTTTAATTAAAAAAAATAAAATTTATCCCTCAATGCTCCAGTGCAATATTTAACCAAGCAACACAAGTATAAGGGTCATACAACATATAGAATGATGTTGTCTCCATCATGCTTCAAGGATAAAGCTGGAAGAGGAGGAATGAGAGTAAGGAATCAAGAGGCTTCACTCAGTCAGGCTTTCGGATTTCTCTTATCAGTTACAAAAGAATGTACTGACTAATTAGCAAGAAGACACAAAATGGGGATTGGGACTCTGGTTTTAGTGTCCCTGCTTCTTTGTCATGTTGTCTCTGTGCTGCCAGTAAAAGGGATAACAATACTTCTTTTCCCTCCAGAGGAGTGTCAAGAGGATCAAGTAGCCCCAGAGCTGCAGCCAAAAGGCTACACCGCACTTCTCTGGTCCCCTCTCCCCCAGCTTCCATGTGCACTAGAAGCACAAATAGGTCTAGCTCTAAACCCTGTCCCTTCCTTAAAACTGAGGGAATGCAGGGAAAGGTCCCTGACATGTCCTGTTTACACAAGTTTCAGCATATGAAACGAATGAATGAACTACTGGAGACAGGCTCTGGGAACCATTCCCCATCTCTGCAAGGACATAGACAGAAGGATGAGCAGGGCACAGCAGAGAGAGTGCAAACATATATTACAAAGACAGGGTCAGGCTTGAGTCAAGTCCTGCTCTGGATTTCAGACTCCCACCAGAGTCTGGAGAGACAGCTTTTCAGAACTGAGAACCAGCTCTGAGAGGGGACGAATAGCAGCAGTGATATCGGGAGCAGGGAGCTGAGGTGACTGTTTGCTATTTTCTCAGGACCTAGAGGGAAAAGAACAAAACAGGAATGAAGGATTTTAGCAGGGAGGAGAGAGGACAATGTAGGCAGCAAACACCCATCTGCTACAAAATGACCAGAAATGCAAGGTGGGAGAAAAAATCCTACAAAAAGGTACCACACTGTCAGCAAGAAAGGACTGCTCCAGAGGGGATCAGCAAACAGCCTTATTCTTAAGGCCCAGAGATCTTAAATTTTAGAGAGATTAAGCAGACATATGATATTGGTGCAGGAACAGAGTATCATGCCCAGTTCGTGCTAAACCTGATTGAGTCTTAATACTGCTTTCATTGTCTTTACACTATTTATGACAGGAGCTCTGTAAGAAAAATATATAATACGTGTGGCATACATATGGTCCCCAACCTGAACCCAAAATAGGACAAGCTTCTGCTCAGGGGTGGCATTCCCCTCTAAGAGCAGCCTGCATTAGAGATCTGGCATACCACAATCCCACATTGTCACACCCACGCCGTCCATCCCTCCAATTGTTTTGAGAAAAACAGTAACGCACAGTAAATGAGAAAGGGCTAAAGGGCTAAATGTTCCTCATTGCTTTCAGGCAATTATTAGGGTATTATGTACCCAGCTTCCTGACTTGAAATGTCTCTGCCCATGTTTGGTAGTCCAATAAACCACATCATACCCTAAGGATTTTTAACTTCCTCTTCATACTTCCTCTTTTTCCTAAACCTGCTAAATATGAGGTTGGCCTGTTTTCAGCACATGACAGTCCAAATTCGGACATAACCGGCCAAGTTCAAGCAAGGTATATGCCACGCTTTGCAAAGATGATGATGATGATAACTTAAGGAAATGTAAGTCAAGCCATCTTAAAGCAAAGAAATGGGGTAAGACACAACCTACACCGTAGAAGTAAAAGGAAAAATAGGATTGTGGGTGTCAGTCTCTTCCCCCAGGTAGCAAGCAATAGGACAAGAGAAAATAGCCTCAAGTTGCACTAAGAAAGGCTTAGATTGGATATTAGGAAGAATTTCTTCACCGAAAGGGTTATCAAGCATTGGAACAAGCTGCTCAGGGAAGTGGTTGAGTCACCATCCCTGGAGGTATTTAAAAGATGTGTAGATGTGGTGCTGAAGGACATGGTTTAAGTGGTGGAGTTGTCAGTGCTAGGTTAACGGTTGGATTTGATGATCTTAAATGTCTTTTCCAACCTAAACGATTCTATGACTATTTTGAGCATTTCTTGGAAAAAGTCTGGGACACATTCATGATGGCATGATATTCCTCAAGGGTGTTTTCTTGAAGGATATGCAGACTGGCGCTAGCCACAAAGCAGCAGGCTGAGAAGGACTGTGGGAGGGAGCAATAAAAATTTGGAACAAGAAAGGAGGATGGTCTAAAGCAGTCATGTGCTAGAAGGCTGAAAATAAATCAGTTCACAAAAGCAGCATAGGCTGTTATGCAACAGTGAATGAGATGCACAAGCACCCTCAGATGTGGTCATCAGTATCAGCAGTAAAGGCAGGAAAGAACCTTTAGGCATCAAATGCGGCATCCATTATACAATTGCTTTCTGTATGTTACCTCAGGAGGAGATTGGAAATACAAATATGTCTTATTCATTTATTTTAAATTGTATAAAGGAAGCCTATTTGTAAAGGAACAAAGTGCAATTTCACTACTCTTAAGCATAATTACTTAATTTCCCAGATGTGGTGAAGAGGTTCCTGGCTTTTTTCTAGCTGTTGGCTGACATATTGCACTGCAACTCTTCTACTGTCTTCAAAAGTGTGGTAAGATTCAGTCTTACGCTTACCCCCTCCTGCAACCAGCAAGCTACCCTCATGGCAAAGCGTGGTTCGGTGGTGCACTGCATTCACTCTTGCCCTCCCCACAAAAGGTCTGCTCAGCAACACCGAGAACCTCTTTGACCACGTATGCTTCTGCTTCACAAAAAGTGCATCCACACCCTTAGTGTGTTTCTTTCCCTGACATATATTCATTTTGCATAGTTTGTCAGGTCCTTCTCTGTCTCCCACTGCCATTCAGACTTCAGAAAGATGATGGGACTGAGGCAGGAACATGGAAACATATTTCACCTAAGTTTAGATTCAAAACTGGCACAAAGGGGACAAGAAGCGACCTGGTCTAGTAGGAGTTGTCCCTGCCCATGGCAGGGGGGTTGGAACTCAGTGATCTTTAAGGCCCTTCCAACCCAAACCACTCTATGATTCTATGAGGAAAAGGCCAAATAGTGTTTCACTGCCGATAGTGTTCCTTCTGCTGATCCGGGGCAGGAGCAAATGAAAGTGAATCATGCCTGCCTATGGTTCAGGACCCTTCTGACATGAGTTTTGGGGATATGGATCTGATTTTCAGGGACATGATCAATGCAGGAAAACCAACAAACACATACTGTTATCCTACAAGAACCCTAAAAGTAGGGAGAAATAGTCTTTTGGGGAATACTTCAACAGCAAATGCAAGAATAACAAAGATTCCCTTTCTGGCCATATAGGTGAGCTCTCCAAGTCAGCATAAACATATGTGGGGAGCTTAAACTACCATCACTGTATACATATGCTGTAAATAAAAAGAAGAAGCAGCTGGCAGGCAGGCTGTCAATTTAGCATTGTACCCACATTCAATTAATTAAAGAATTCAGCACTTTAACCAGGTATATGAACACACTACATATATCCAAACTAACATGCTCACATTAAAATTCCTCTAAAGGCTCTAGCTGAAGGGCTAGTTTCCCTGTAGCTGGAGTCAAAGGTATGATGAGAAAACGTACGTTTTTTTTATTACCAATTATGAAAGTATTCATGCAGCGCTGCTTAAATATTATCTTCTAAAACTGATAAAGGGCAATGTAAGGGGGAGTTCTTCAGAGAGCAGGAGACCAGACAATTAAAGCTTTTCATTACAAGGCAATACCCAAGAACTTCAAGATCATTCTCAGACCATACT
The DNA here is from genome assembly GCA_002844005.1 of Limosa lapponica baueri. Classification (NCBI taxonomy): domain Eukaryota; kingdom Metazoa; phylum Chordata; class Aves; order Charadriiformes; family Scolopacidae; genus Limosa; species Limosa lapponica. The sequence goes on from KZ507237.1 coordinate 40,370, forward strand.
CTGTCCTTTATACCAATCTTCATCCCGCTAACATACATCCCTTAAAAGAAGTCTACACATCATAATTCTCTATCATGTTTTTAAAGAATTTTAAGAACATTTCATGCACCAGTTAGTTCAAAGATACTGTGATACATTAAAAGTTCAAAGCTGCAGCTTCTCTCTTTCCTTTTATACATCATTTTAAGAAGCAAAAGTTAAGAGAAGGAAAAGTTGTGTGCAATTTAATTTGCCTCTTCTCCCAAGGTTCCTACTTGTTGCTCTTACCCCAAGATTGTTGTAGAAAATTCTTCAACACAGAGGAGAAAAAAAAAGTATACACCATGCTGATGGTGGTGAAACACAGACAGACCACGTGTTTGAAAGAATACGGGAAAAAAAAACCAAGAACATTACATCCACAGAGAAGCACAGGTCAAGCACCCCCAGCTACCTGCAGCTGCTCCAGTTAGTTACCACCTTGTATCTAGAGAGCATCATAGTGGGAGCGCTACCATTGCCCAGAGAGAACATGAGCAGGTGGTGCAGCACTACCTCTAATTCATCATCTTAACCAGTGACATATAAAAAGCAGTGAAACATAAAGTGCTATTAGACCTGAAAAGCTGCCATAATTGCAATAGCGCTGCTAACTAACCGTTCAGCCCCATGTTCTGAGTAATTAGGGCAATGGTTTATGACCAGCACTTGGTAGCATTAGCAAAATGTAACAGGAGATTGAGCATGACAGGTGGGGTGGTAAAGAGGAGGAGGAGGAGCTGTAAATTACAGCTTCAAGGAATCACCTGTTAAAAACCATGTGTCCTTTATCAAAAAGGAAAAAGTTCCCTATATCTAATGGTTAAGGAGCGAGGATTCAAGACAGCAAAATGCTGGTCTTTTGCAAGAATGTTTTTGACTTTTTTTTTCCCTTTTTCCTCCTATTTCACATATGGATTACGTGATTTTGCTCTGACACGTCAGCAGGAGAAATAAAAGTCTAGCAGACGGGCTTTTGCAAGATAAATTCTGTGTGCTTAAATGATTTGAGAAACATGTTAGCTTGCTTCCTGTTAGGATGAAAAGGCTGATGCTGTTAAGTCACCTACACAGCAGCTCTGGACACAGCAGGAGGAAACTGGGGGAGTTCAGCTGATGCAAGGAAAGAAATACCATGGAGGGAGGAGAAGCCTTTGCTTCATGCCCTCAAGTCCTAGGCTTACAACAGTGAAGATTCTGCAGAAGATGCAAGAGATGAAGATACATGATTTTATTTTTTTTCAGAGCCGTGAAGAAATCTACTCTGAACTCCAGGCACAACTCAACATGTCTAACTTCCTTGTTTTAATTCCTACTTGGAGTCCAAGACCTGTGTCTGAACTAGAGTATTCCTTTTTTTTTTTCTTCTTAATTCTTTCAGTGGGAGTGGGAGGGGGGATTTTTAACTGAAAATTGCCAGTAGTGATGACTTTTCCACACTGTAGAAAACTGTTCTATTATTTCTTACTCCTTATTATTTAAAATGTGCAGACTATTTCTAGTCTATATTTGTCTATCTTAAACTTCCAGCCACACAATAATGTCATGCTTTCATTTTTAAAAAATTTAAAAGCTCTCTATTATTAAATTGCTGTTTACCGTTGTAGGTAATTGCAGATTGTGATCGTCACCCCTCCATCTTCTCTTTTGCAGGTGGATACCTTTCACCTCTCACTAAAGGGCAAATTTTCCAATCCTTTTAACAATTATCAGACGTAAGAATGAACTAATATAGCAGCAGCTGTAAGCACAAGAAATGGATCACAGTCACATTTATGCCAAAACCAGATATATTTATTCCTACTCAATACTCTCCTGTTTACGTATCCAGGGAGTGAGTTAGTCCTTTGGCCACAACGTTATCCTGAGAGCTCATATTCATCTGAGCAACAGTCATGACCGCAAAATCTGTTGCAAAAATCACTGCATCCTAAGATACTCTATAAGGATGCCCTACATTCTTTGTTTTAAAACTGATACATTTCAAAACAGCCCTTTTAAAGTGCATCTTGCTCAGCTGACCTCAATTTACAATACAATTCAGTCTAACTGTGACATTTCGCCTCTAAATGTTTGGAATACCCTCTGTTTGAGCCATTCCATGCCAGGTGGTCTGTGAAAAGGACTTGCAAGACACCACTTCCCTATACGCATACATGTTTTCTTCTCCAAACAGCTGTTTAAGGCACAACTGTACACCCTTCATCTTTCAGAGGATGCTGCAATACAGGTAGCAGTGGCATTGTGAAGAGGAGAGAAAATAAGCCAACTCTGCTGGATAAGGCATAAAGAAAGGGTCATGCTGGGAGACCGGCTCAGCAGAAGGGAGCTTGCATACGTAGCATCGAAGGAAGCAGAAATGACCCTTCTCTGCATTTCAGATAACCCACCAGTGGGGCTCAGTGCCTCCCTACGTCCGAAACAGCAAGCTCTGAGACTGTAATTGTTGTCCCAGGGTCTGCATAGGGGGTACGTGGCCAGGGGATGTTCATGGGAAGAAACACATCTGACTACCATGGAGGGAGAAGCAATGGGACTGAACAGCTTGTATTTCCCTGATAGGAAATTGATTTTTCATGGAGAAAAAATCTAAATTAACAATCCTTTCAACCTTTGATTGTGGCAACAAAGTCAGCAGATTCTGAAGTACAGGCATTTTCCTGCTGAAGAAAATATCCTTTTCTTATGGAGAGTAGAAGCTCCCATAGCCTCATCCCACCTGCCACACAGTGGTGCATGCCACATAACAGCATGCCTGGGGAAGCTGCAAAGGTAATGACATTTCCTCTGAACCCTTGAAGGTGGATAAAGAAAAAGGGCACTCGGCCCTTCCGCCGTTCTCTTTGAGCTGTCACAGCAATTGTGCTGCACCCGTAAAACAAGGCAGGGGCTGCTGAGGAATTCACAGCTCCAAGGGAGCTCATTTCCATCCTCCAAGAGGCAGAGGCCTACAGGAAATACTGCGGTGAGCACAAAGGCAAGACCAGAGAGGGGAAATGTGTGTTTCTGGATTTACAGCCATCTATTCTGAGCCAACCAACAGAATCCCAAATGGCAGGGTGAGGAACACAGGGTGCAAAATTAGTCTACATTTAAATAAGAGACATGTGGGTTTGGATCCCCCCACCCTTTCCTCTGTCTAAACAGCCCAGCGCTGCCGGCGAACAAAGCCTAAGAAGATTATGTTCTGTGAAGATAATCTCAGCTTTCTAGTGCTGTCTTGGCTTCAGAAATACAGCATTCCAGTTTTCTTCTGGGGTCATCTCAATTCCTTTCTCATCAGCTCCCATATGCTTCTCCAGTTACTCCCTGATTTCTGGGGTGAAATGTTTTTAATGTCATAATTATCAAGGCTCCTCGGATTTTCCTGCCTTTCAGGCTTGAGAGGGATGGATTCCCCACCTCAGGGTAACAGGATTAGGCAGCAAGCAACTTTCTCAGTGATCCAGGTACCCCTTGGAGAGCGGCATAGCAGCACTCCCCATGTGCATGGGGAGCCAGCAGCCCGGAGCAGAGTGCCTTGCTGCCCACCCATACGCATTATCCCATCTGAGCATCAAATTATGCAGAAAACATTCCAGCAGCTCAAATATTGAGCAAGCGGTAATGATGTTGTCGCTTTGGCAGAACGTGTAAATATCCGTGCAGATGGGTAGCATTTGCGAAGAAGATGAGTGAGATGAGAGCGGACCCCTTTTATCTGCCCTCCGCAGCTCCCATGCCGGCAGGGGGCCTGGCTGCTGGCCAGGGGACAGATGCTCCTGTCCTGGCGCACCCTTTCCCGCTCCCAGGCAGACCGCCCCTTGCCGTCCCTGCCGCAAGGATGAAGGGCAGCAGAGAGCAGCCTACCCGGCAGGCACTGTGCACCGAGTTCAAACATGCTGAAGCCCGAAGAGCGGCATCTGTTTGTGCTAGGCTTGAATTTGGCTCCACGCCTGCCAGAAGACTGGAAAACATGCCATGCAGGGCTTTGGCCTGCTTTATGCAGGCTGGATCCATAGGTAAATGAATGTCCAGGCTATTTTACATGTTTGAATTCATTCTACATAATGTGCCTTGGCTACAGACATTGTGGCTATATTTTGGGGTACATGTTGCCTTACTTACATCTTCCAGTTGTACACAGAACGTACGCACAACTATTAACAGAACTGATAAATATGCAGGAGGAATGACTGAGAAAGAAAGCAACACAAGAACCAAGAGCAGAAAAACTGCTAAGAGCTGCAGTCCTCTCCTAAGGCAGGATCTGGGGCACCAGGGAGCTCGTTGCACAGGGTGGGTGCAAATCTCTAGACTTCCCTATGCCAAGATCTCGTTCAACTCCTGCACGTCATGACCACACTAAATAGCCCGTGAATTCGCTACCTTCTTCTTTTTCTGGTCTAATGTAGGCTAGTCTGCATTGTACTTGGTCTTACTGTGCTACCTTTAGTCTTTTGTTTGAGCTGTGACCATGGAAATTTGGCACGGACATGAAAGCAACATGCCAAATAACCAACATTACATAAATAACCCAAAAAACTATACTTGTTCTTTGTGGCACCAAATCATGCAGTGTTGACACTGAACAAATTCCTTTGACTTCTATGGATGTTTGGCCTGAATGTGGACTGACTGGATCAGCCTGCACACCACATGCCGCAGAGGAAGTAGAGTGATAGAGGAACAAAAGGAACATGAACGAATGTCAAGTTCACCCTCAGGCTTAAAAAAGTTTGAAATCAGCCAGTACAGTGTCTCATTCCATCTCTACCCCATTGATTTGGAGGTGCTGCATCAACATTTCCCAGAGTCTTTTACTCAGGGTAGGAAATCCCAGTTCTCAGTAAAGCCAAACAAATGCCAA
>KZ507237.1:45246-72408 GCA_002844005.1 Limosa lapponica baueri
CCATTGATTTGGAGGTGCTGCATCAACATTTCCCAGAGTCTTTTACTCAGGGTAGGAAATCCCAGTTCTCAGTAAAGCCAAACAAATGCCAAAATAAATTTTAAAATCAAATGCTGCAATAAACCCACTTATTCTAACGTAACTTCTTTTCCATTGACATGTTGCAAAGCACAGTCAGGAGCACACCTCCTTCAGGAACATCTCAAGGGCATTTTGTGAGGTTTCTCCCAATCCCAACAAAAATGGCCAAGAAATTATCTAGGTGTTACAGAGTATCATTTCTTAAAACGTTAGAAAGCTCTGATGGATCCAGTATAGTCTCTAGCCTCAAGAACTTTCAATTCAAAGTGCATCAGGATACATACACACAGCACAACTGATCACAGCCTTCCTCATGTGGCAGGTAGCAGCTACACACAGTACAAAGGGTAAAAAAAGAGACAAAATATCGACACGCTTCTGAAATGTTGTGAGAATGCTTAATGTCCTTTCGGATCATATAATTGCCCTGGGTGTTAAGACACGGACACAGTAAAGGTCCCCAAGGCCCAGCTCCTGCTGGAAATCTGAGGTGCCAGATGGGGAGCCATCCAAACCACTCCTGTCTTTAAATGTCCTGAGGTTTCCTGATGCACAAGCTCCTGGTGGCTGGATGCCTCTGCTGCGGATCAGCTCCTCACTGCCAGCCTTTCATTCTCTTCCCACAGCAATCAGGCCTTAAAGCTTCATGCCAGATACTAGAAAAAGGATCAACATTGTGAAGTCTGACATCAGTTGGTGATATATGACATGAGAGCATGCAAACATGTATGTGATTCTCTGTGTGTATACATGCAGATGCACACCTTCAACAGCCTTTGTTTGCTGAGAATCGTGACCCTTCAAGCCCCGCAGCCACACCATCAAAGGAACACCGCCCCGGCCAACCAAGGAAAGAGGTACTAAAATGACAGGCACTTTGCATTTTTTATGAGGTTTGTCTCCTCCATGTCTCTGTACCTCCGCAAAGCCCTCTCATCTCATCACTGCTTCAAAGTCCATCTTGTTTCTCTCAGCTGATTAGGAAGTTTCATTCTTGCCTGTGTCCCCACGTCCCTGCCTGTCCCTGTGCCCTTGGCGTCAGTGTGTCCCGACAGCAGAGTCTTGCTGGCGCTCTCCTATTATACTGTCTTTCCCAAGCACCTCTAGCACCACTAACTTCACGCTGTCAGTCACAACTACTTCTGCTCCTGCACCATCCACTCCAGGCAGACAGGAAAGGCGATTTTTGTCAGGCTCACTGTTCGCCCCCAGCCCAAGAGGAAGGAGCATGCGGTAGGCCCTAGGGAGCTTCCATGCTCCAAAGTCCATGTTTGTACCCTAACTCTGTCCCAAATCAAAACTAGGGCAAGAACTGGGTACATGTCATCCCTCCCACTTAACACCCTAGTTTTCATGAATGGAAAACCTGGAAAAATGAGAGGGTGGGGAGGTGCCACACGATCTCAACCTGGTAAAAAATTGAGATGACTGGGAGACCAAGACTTCATGGGGCAATACAGCATACGTGCAGAGGTAAATTTAGCTAAGGCCTGACAGTCTTGCTTTCCTGCTTGCAAACAGAGATTATCGCACTTCCCTAATTCATCATGAGTGTCAAGAATAAACATAAAAACTCTTGAGGCACATCTTAGCACAAGAACACAACTCACAGAGTCACAAAAGATCTACAGAGGCTGTGGCAAAGTTTTGCTTAGCTTACAGAGGACATGCTCATGGACAACTGATTGCTTCCCAAATGGAACAAAAGCACCTTAAAGCCATAAAACCTCCAGAGTATATTTAACAGTGATGGGCAACCCCTCCCCTTCCTTCCACAAGCTCTTCTGACCTCTCTTTTTTCCTCTACCAGTTGTCATAACACAATCCAACACTTGAGTTTGAGTGAATACTCTTGTATACTTTACTAATGCCAGTTCAACAAAGCCATCATTTCACTAGACTTCCCCAAGGCAAGCTCAGCCTCTTCCTTTCATCCCAGAATCCAAGGTTTAGATGACTCTCTGTGGCTAGATTGGGTCTGGGTATACATAAAATAATTCAGGAGTAGAATAAGCATCAGGAACTAAAACCAACTGACCTCTTCTTAGTCTCTGAGCTTGGCCTCTTTGTTTTCCAAGCCTTTGATGGACCAGTAAATCCCTCTTCACTCCAAACACATTGAGACTTTCAGGTTCCTATTCCAAACTCTTCATTCAAACAAAACTATCCAGGGGGTCGAAACAAAGAAGCGTGGTTCTCCTTCAGGAAGGACAAGTGAGATAACATGGTAATTTTATTTAGGTTCTCTTTGTAAAAAATTGCTAATGTTACACCAAATTATGGCTTCTGATCTATGCAGCACTGCAGCCTCACCGCAAAGGAGAAGTCTTAGTGAGCAAGTTGAATCCTTTTGGCAGGTTTATTCATTCATAAGGAATTCCTTTCATTATTTAGTACAAATAAAGATATAACTTCACGAAAGACTTCTGCTGCTCGTGCTGCTCACATTCATATTTGATAGCTGAACAGGGAGCTAGAGCCTTTTGCCTGTTCCACACCAGTGTGCAAGAGAGGTTCTCTTGTGAGACCACTGATTTTTCATAAGAATGTTGGGTTTTCATGCTGAATTGGACTGATGGTCCATCAAATTTTGCCTTCTGACTCTGAACTCCACCGAGGGAGTGAAAAGAGCTTGCAGTATGCTTGGCTCATCCAGTGAAGCCAGGCACCACAGGGAGAGACTCCTTCCTGACCTCTACAGTGATTAGATAATGACTCGAAGCATGCGATTTGATTATCCCTCTGTTAGAGACTGAATGTGCCTCTGAGTCACCATCCAGGAGGGTAGGGAGTGAACTGGGACTGTAAACAGGATTTGTGTCCCTCTCTACTTTAACTGTACCTCAGATTAAGAGGGAAGAAGTAGAGATACTATATATACCCTCCCTCTGCCCATCCCTGCTCTCCTCTTACAGCAGCTCTAGCCTGCCACCATGCTCACAGCCCCCACAAGGTTTGGAGCTGGGCTTCAAGAAAGAAGGCAAGAGTTACTGCATCTCTCCTCCTGCTTTGTGAAGAAGGCTGCACACAATCCAGGGTCTTACACCAGCAACTCGTTACTATTTTGAGTGAATGCATGAACTGGGTCCTGCTGCTCAGCGGCAATGGATGGTATAAAGAGGTAGGTTTTGTTCACAGTGCAAAATGATACTTCTTTTCAGATCTCTGCTCTGTGTTACTGGCTGGTCGTTCAGTCCCATATTATTGAAGACTCTGAGAATGAGATGCATTTGCTGTCTGATCCTTCATAGCCCTTGCACTAATAGTTACGTAGTTTTCTCTATATCATCTGTCCTCAAAGCTAAATAAGTCAGTGCATCTTTTTTCCCCGCATTTTCCCAATGCTAGGAAAACCCGAAGCAGAAGTGTGTGCTCTGATTATGTCCAAGCCAGAAACTGCAAGCGCAGAATTCGTTAGGGGAAATCACTGCAAAATAAACAGATGAATAAGATAGTCAACGTTTTGCAAGCCTATAAAAAGCTGGGCTGGAACAGAGTGGGCAGGAACTAAAGGGCTGAGTGCCAATCAGTATAGCTGAGGGGTCTGCTAATTTATCCCCCAAAGATTTCCTCCTCCCTTAGGTTGTAACTAATAACACAAACTCCTATCTAATGCTGCTAATGCTATTATGCTGGAAAGCCCAAACCTGAGGAGGGAAAAGGCATTTTGTGGCAGCAGATGCCAGCAATCAGCCAAGATCAGAAGCAGAGCTTGTCTCCCGGCTATACGTATGAGATAAATGTTGACTTCATTTCCATCTGCATCCCCCATATTCTGCTCCCCCGAACACTCCCAGTGCCTCCTCTTCCAAAACTCTGCTCTGTTCATGTCGAAATGATAATTGTTAATTTATTCTGCTTTTCTGGTTGCTGCGCTAACCCACAGCTTGTGCTGCTTGGTGTCTAAGCAGCTTGTCCTGGGGATATGGTTAAACCTGCCTTTGATCAGCATTTAATCCTTCAAGGTGCTCAGGGGGCTGCAGTTTAGTTTCTATGTGAAAGCAATTAGAAAAGATGGAAAGGAAGAAATAGGACTCTCACTCTTCTTCTCCCTCCAACCCTTCCTCCCTCCAAAAGAAGCATTTATCATGAACTGGGGTGGCTGTTACAGTGGGAGGAGAAGCTGCTCCATGGGCCTGGCCTAGATCTGACAAATGTAAGAAGTGGGAACCCTGGCCATCAGGAGCCTAATCTGTCTGTCTCCACAGGTAGTCCAAAGATCTGGGTTATTTTGTTCCTCAGCTAAATATAAGCTGCTTGTTAGGGAGAGAAGCTTATCCTCCCCTCCCTTCCCTCAAGCCTCCATCAGGGAGGACAAGTTGAGGTAGCATTTTTAACAGATGGAAGCCAAGTTCTCCAAGGGAGTCTTTCAAAGTAAATAAATAAAAAGTAACTTGTAGTTCCTACACACAGCTAAATATGTATGTCTAGATAAAGCCCTAAATGTGGGGTACAGCCATCTGCAGGGATGCAGAAGCTGCAGATGGAAAACAAGGAGAGGAGCTGGGGAAGAATTTGAGAAGGCAAGACTAGACTGGATGAAGAAAGGCACTGATGCCAAACATCCCAGAGAAAGCAATTTAGAACAAGATTCTGTTAGTGCTCTGGGACAGCATCTCTAGAAAAAATCCACACTTAAAGTCACTTGAAACTAAGTGATGTGAGGTCCACATGAATGTATTGCCACTGCACAGGACATCCCCCCCATGGGGAAAACACACCATCCATTTTAGCAATTTACAAGAACCTGGCGCTTCCAAATCAAAGAGCGGCACAGTGCACACTTGTCCCACATATTTTTGGTCTCACACTCACAATGTAGAGGCCACAAAATGGTATCTCTTCACATTTCTGTACACAGAGCTTGTTCATTACAATGATCTCGCACACACTTTTTGCTATTAGCTAAATCCTGTCAGCAAAGCTCTTGGTGTCACAGAAATGAGATACAATACAGCTTCTCTATCTAGCTAAGGTCCTTCTAGAGTGCCGATCAATGTAGTTATCTAGGAAATGTATCATCAGGATATTAAAATTGGTTATCATTTCTCAAGTGCTGTGGTGGGTTACTCAATTTGAGATTAAAGGTATAAATAGATGGAACCATAACAGAAGTACTCTGCCACTGCTACCACTTACATATGGCTCGGTCTGGCAAAACCGGAATATGCTATAGCTCCTGGATTCCACTTGTTCTGCAACCAAATTGTTTTGTACACCTGGAGGAGATGCTGCTTTTCCCTAGGCCTCAGTAATCCTACGATTCTTAGTTTCCTTATGAAACACAATTTTCAAGGAAATTGAATGAATTATATTGTCCTATTTTGGTGGGATGGTTTTAGCTGGCTCTAGACATATAAACAGCTGTGAAATTGCAAATAATAATTTATCTCTTTTGCATTTGCTTACGGTTACACTGTTGTAACTCTTTGTATGCTCTTGCATATTTCTGCTCTGTAACTGGAGGCAGAAATTAGGATTTTAACCTGCCACCCATCACATAATAAAGTACGAGTAACTCACCTCTTGTATCTAGAAAAAAATTCTAGCAACCACATGTAATTTTGCAGTACCAAATAAACTTCACTGCTTGACTTAAGTCTTGCAAATCTTCATGCCATGACACCATACTAAAGGACTGGCAGCTGAATGAGTAGCAAAGAAATGAAAAACCCTTAGCAGTTAAATACGTGACTTCTTCAAATACCACAGAAGAGAAATATTTTTCATCTGGTATGGAAAATAAATTAGAGACATGTCATCCCCATTTAGACATATGTTAAACTCTGTGCAACACCCCTTTTTATCACATTTAAAACATGTGGGAAATACTGACAATACAGGGTTAAACTGGTCTCTGGCAGTATTCAAGCAGATTCCAGGAGTGACTCTGCAGACAGGAGCTCCCTGCCATCTGCTGAGCCCTGCTCCATAGCTCCCACTCTGAGCTGCCTCGGGGCTGGCAAGGAGCAGCCCCTTCCTTCCCTCTGCTGCTGCTCCAAGCCCTGCAGCCTTACAAAGACTCTTGCTTTCTCATCTCTCGTGCTCTGCAGCCCTAAAGAAAACGCTGCCTGTGCTCTTCCTCCCCTGCAAATACACGGAGCATTAGCTTTGCTACAGAAAAAAAAAAATCCCTGCTACCCTAGGCATGCTACCAGAAAAATAACTGAGAGGCACTTGAAAGAAAGAGTTAAATCAATTACAAAAACATGTCCAAACCCCCCTTACCTGAGCTTCAGCTTTCCTCACCCATTTTTTTCCATCTAAGGCTTTTTCAATATAGAAAAAAAAAAAGTGTAGAAAAAAAAAAGAAAAAGCCAGCTAGCTCAGCAGGAGCTACATGCTGATTAGAAAAGTTTTGCTCTGGGGGGTGCAGATTCGGGGGCGGGAGGAAATGAAGCAAATAAATGGTATTAATCCTTTAAACCTGAGAGTTTTAGCTACTGCATTAAAAAGTTGGCAGTGGTATCTTCTAATCCCAAAGCCCAAGTGCAGCGTATTATCCAGCAGACTGCATTCCCACACTTGACACCTCCCTAAAAGCTTTCCCGCATGTGTGCCAGTTTTATCAGCTACCTGGAGGACTAAAAGAGAACTCGCTCACTAATTCCTAACCTTAGAGCAATCCTGCTCTGTTCCTTGAATGGCAGGGTGAATAGGGCACTATCTTTAGAAAGCCTTTGCTTGTTCAGTTATACCACCTTGCTTCGCTATTAGCCTTGAGCCCAAACCACACTACTTAGTAGAAGCATCAAAAGCATTCAGTGGTGGTCTAATTCTGCTCTCCCTGCTTTGCCTGAGGTGTGAATGCCTTTACTGTGGACCCTGAAAGCTGATGAGCAGTTCACAAAAGCATGATGAAACAGTGCAGGCCAAGACATGAAGAAAAAGTCAGTATCCAAGTATGCCTGCAGGAAGAATTTAAAGAGTCAGGATAAAAATAATAGAGTTAGGACACAGACGGAAATGAGGATTAACACTAGACAATCAGTGACAATGAGCAATGAGGATTCCCAGTTGCATGTCTAATATCAAAAATATTTCCATAAGGAACAACCTGCCCCCTAGCCCCAAGAAGAGTGAGCTCAGTGCTGAAATGCCGGAATGGATGAAATCTAGGTCCACATAGTCCAGTACGTGCCTATGACAGTAGCCAGTGTCACACCCCACAGTGAAAGGACAGCAAATCCTCATTTCTAGGGATAAGCCTTGAAACAGCAGGTTCCTTCTAGCAGCGAAAGACCTGTCACACTGCATTGTCAATGGCCTCTGTGAGGCACAGACTCCCCAACACCATGCTGAACCACGTTCTTGCTCCTACGCCAGAGGGATAAGGAAACACCACCCAGTTAAAACTAGAATTTGACGGATTATAATTAATACTGATGTTTAATGAGTCTAGATCCCCTGCTTTTTTGTGAGTTCATCCATAAATGCAGTATTTCTCCAGGTCTGCAAGGAACACGATACTTATCCTTTAATCTTGTCCTCTTTTGAGTTACAAAATAAGATTTCGTATTAAGATTTGGGGGGAGGGACAAACTACTTGGAGTTTTGCTGTACAATTCCAAGGTACTGAATGTATTATTTTTCCAAATCACAGCTTCCCTTGGATTCCGTCACGGAAAGGCTGACACACCGGACAGACCAGGGAAGAAATTAGATCATATGCAATCTGTTACTCTCCTCCTCTTTTTCTTTTTTTAAGACACCTGAAGCAGATAAAAAGCAGAGAGAGGGTGTCAGATCCCCACTGGGTATAAACTGGCATAGCTCTGCTACAGTCACTGAGTAGAATGAGTCAATATATTGATACCTACTGAGAAGTTATCCTGTGTGTCTTAAAATATTAACACCAGAGTCAACATGAAGTAAAAGGCAAAGGGGCTTTCACCTCATCTGTTCAGATCTCCAGCCTAATGAATGTATGATTTCCCTAACATACACACTTGATAAAACGAGCCTGGCTGAGTCAGAGAGGCACTGCAGCACCCATCTGCCCCTCTCGATCACCCTCCTCCTCCCAAACACCCACCTGCCTGCCCAGAATACGCCTTTGCTGCACACTCCTGTGTCAGGCAAAAAGTCCCCTGCACCATAAGAAGAAGTAAAAATAATAGCCTAAGCAAGCTTCTAAAAATCAATTATCTACCTGCATTTCTTTATTTACAAGTAAAATGGTCCACATTCTGCTACTACTGATATCAACGTAATCCTGGAAGGTTGCTGTTAAAGACAGCAGAACAGAATTAGGATCAGAACCAGTACTCTCTTGTGGTATCTGAATTTACAGAATATTTTGGCAGTATGTAATGTGTGGTCTCACTTTTTCTTGTGCACATTTATTAAATTGTTAATACATTACTTAAGTTTAGGAAACATGAGAACTATTCTTTAATTAACTATTTTATCAGCATCACCCTCTGTGAGGCCAATCCACAGCTTCTCGCTCAGACAGAAGTGTCCAAAGATCAGATGTAGGGGAGACCACTGTCAAGTGGTACTTTGCCTGGCTGTTAGATGATGAGAAAAATCCTATGGTATTTACACACGTAATAGCTGAGAAACAGACAGTACTGGGTATCTGTGAAAGTACCTTATATAACTTTTTGTACAGCACCCTCTCTCCTAACTGCAGGAACCAGTTAAAAAGACAATTTCCATGCTCTAAAATGCTGGGGTTTGCAGCCTGGAATGGAGGATGAAGAAGAGCAGCAGCAGCACTGTCCTCCTCAGATCCCAACAAAAACCATACAGCATAGACAGGACCTATGCATTGCCCTCCACTGTGGAATGCAGCTTTCCAGATTTGGTCCATTAGATACAGTATTTGGCCTCATAATCTCTCCCCAGCACTGGTAGACACTTATGAACCAGACTGAAGAAATTTCAGGAGTTCTCAGCTGTGTCATACAGCAAGAGAAATAACCCAAAGGATTGGACTCCCCTGAAAATCTCTGGCACGGATGTGGTTATTTCTAAAACCAGAGTGGACTGTGGTCAACAGCCTTTGGGGATTTCTGCTGGGTTGGGAAGGTTTAATAAGTAGATATGCTGGGCAAAGGATTAAAAAGCTTCCATATTACATGTCAGGAATAAACCCAAGGTGATTCAACTCAATCCACTTGATGACTTCTTGTTCCTGTCACACCTGTAAATGCTACTGACCATCATCTAGAAATGTGCTTCTCTAGGATAAGCATACTTCCTAATCAAGGGAGGTTCTTCACAGTTACATTTGAAGGACCACCATGTCCTTCCTTCCCTCCCAGCCTCTGCTTCCTTTGGCAGCATTCTGGTGCAGATTTTCTTAGATAGCACAGTTGCTTTAATGTTTTAAAACTAAAGACTTCTTAAATTGAAAAATGGTCTTTTAAAAACCGCAACATCTTACTTTCCAACATTTTTCATTTTTGAAACATTTAAAATGCTAATTCTTTTATCAAAAATGTTATTGGAACTGTTATCAAAATGATTATAACTGTAGTAAAACCCCTTAGAACATGAAAAACAAATCCATTTTGAACCCTGTGAAACAGAAAAAGCATCAAAACCTCTATATTGAAAGGGTAAGTTGAAAAATATTTTCCAGCCTGGCTCTTTAGAAAGGCAGGCAGTTAACCCACTCCTTGCTGCACTCTCTCCCTCTCCTCTCTGCAAACGCAAGCACTGAAATAAGGTTCGCATTCATTCTCTTTCAATGTGGTCACAACAAAGACTGAATTTTCCACAGGCGACCAGCCTACCTACCTACAAAACCTACCAACTGGTGTTTCTAGGGAGGTAGCTATTCACATGCCCACAATTTCATGTACAAATAATGAACCATACAGCTTAAGGACATCCTAAATGGACTGCTTTACTGGTGTACACTTTGCAGGAATTGACACAGAATGCTAAGTGCTCCTGACCACATGCAAACATCCACTGCTGCTGCGTGCACACATTGGTGGTAACTGCTTGGGTCTCTCCCCAGAGGTATTTAAGTTGTAGGAATTAAGCCCAATGAATAAGAATTAGGGATTCTACTTGCCTTTTACCCCTAAAATGCCAGCGCTAGCGAATACCCATATGGGAAATCAACAGCAATAACAACAAAAAGGGAGAAAGTAGAACTTTTCTTGAGATGTGAATTAAGATCATTTTAAAGTGTGATGTAATGATGCCCAGCTGTCACAAAAGCCACTGCACTCTGATCCTTCCCCTCCCTCTTGTTTCAATGCTCTCTAGGAGCACAGCCTTATAGAGGTTCAGTGTAACAATTAAAAGGGTTGTCATGTTTAATGGAGCCAATGGTGGCTAAATCTCAATCCCAGGTGCTCTTGCCAACATGGTGAAGCTGAGCATCCCAGATCTCCAGGACAGTCATATTAATGGAATAAGCAAAAAAGTCAAGTGAGATGCTATCAGAGCCTGCCTGATGAGATTGCAGTTTGCAGACAACCCTGGCTTATCTTAGATGATGAACTATCAGGGATAAACAGAATGCATCAAGTCTGTTTCGCCAAGACCTTGACTTGCTGGTGGTAGGGGAATATGAATAACATCTAGGCAGCTCAATATAGATTAAATGAAGAACTGGATAAGATCATGGTGCTAATGAATATCCACTTTAAAAATATCCCCCAAAACCTAGTCCAATAACCACGCAATGCAAAGGATTAAGCTTCTGGTATACATTATTTTAGGAAAGGTAAATTAAGGGTAAAACCAAGGTCTCCATTCTAAATGTAATGTCTATATGCAGACATGCATCATTCTTTCTATGTGTACACCTACAGTAATACTTGACTTTTACATAATCAAAACCTATTATGTATCTCAAAATGCTTTGCAAAGCTGGGTCACTATCGTAATTCCCATACATAGAAGGAAAGTGCAGTAAGTAGTTTGCGTAATTTGGCTAAGACTATAAAACCAGAAAATGGAAGATCAAGAAACAGATTCTCAGACCCTGCTCTCCTCCAGATTCAAAACCACACAGCTATATATCAATGACGTTAGCAAAAAAAAGAGTTTGGTAAGAAAGACAGAGACAGAAATCTTGCAAAATCAAGACTAAATGCTACCCCGCACATCTGTGACCTCATCAAAACTATATATTCCATTTGATAACTGGCACAGAGAAACAATTTTTAAAACATCTAGTTGACGTATGTAAATCCATAGATTTGTGTAGAGACATGAAAGGATTATTCATTTATGCAAATGTGCATTATAAGTGCCTGAACAAGGTGTTGTAATGTATTACATTAACATATCATATTGTT
Organism: Limosa lapponica baueri; assembly: GCA_002844005.1. NCBI lineage: Eukaryota > Metazoa > Chordata > Aves > Charadriiformes > Scolopacidae > Limosa > Limosa lapponica. The sequence continues at coordinate 56,598 of KZ507237.1, forward strand.
TATTCTAAACAAAGTATCGTCTAAACAGTGAATTGTTTGGGCTTTAAATTTATCTAGCTTTAAACACTGAAAAAACATGATACGGCACCTGGCAGTGAAGGCAGAATTGAGCCACAGGTCAGGCTTGCTCCAGTAGCAGGTTAAAGAATGGGATTTCTTGGTGCAGAATTAGTGCAGAAGTTCATAATGAAATATTTTCATAACAAAATCAACAATACATTAAGAAGTCCACAACCACAGCCTGGTTTGGAAAAACCTGTGGAACAGAGTTCGTTCCACAGTGGCAGCTGAAAGAATACCATGAGCTTATTACTGATGCATGACAGTGCTCCACTGTCTTTGAATGGTTTTTCTCAGAATCCCACTGATACCAATTTCAATTTAAAAATTCTTATTCCATTAAAATCCAAACTACAGATTTATAATACATCAAACATTCAGTTTTAAAGCTAAAAAATTCAGAAAATAGCAGAGTTTAGAATATTCGCTTCCAAAGCCCCAGTCACCTACAGCTAAGATCCAGAAATATTTCTCATTCCTCCTGCTGTTCAAGCCACACTGTATCAAGTAAGGGAGAAATAACAGCAACTATTCTGGGAGCCTTCTAAATGGATTAATGCTCATGTAACCCGGGCTTTCAGAATGGTTCTAATGGAATAGATGTGCGTTTTTGTTTGCATTTGTGTCCAAATCTTTTTATGACTAGCATTGGTTGAGAATTTTCCACTCAGGGGTAATTCATCAGAAGTAAACTATTTATAGGAATTGTTCTATATTTGGTTTTAAACTAGTTTAGGCATTTAACAATAGGGCTTCAAGTTTCATTAAAAAACATGTTTTGTTTACAAAGCTTAAGAAATAAATACTTAATGAAATTACAAAATGTCAAAGATTGAAACCATTGTAATGATATTGTTATACCCATGATGATCAAAGGATACAAATGAGCAAGGCTTGCCTTTAATAGACCAACTGCTATAGAAGGACAAAATGCAAAACGTAAGGAACACAAACCCTGTTCAGATCTAAAAGAGTAGCAGCAGTTTTCAAAGCAACAGGCAGGTTTAGATTAACAGCTCTGAATTTAACATTGTTAGCTAATAAATTAGTCAATTCAAGGGAACGGGTTACTTCTACCTGTAGATCCACAGAGAGTGGTACTAGCAAAAGGAGAGGTAATATGCTCTCTCCCTCAGTGGAACAGAGAGAGAACTAATTATTGTCTACAGGATGTGAAGGAGTTCACAGGCAGCAGGATGTAAGAAGAAATACAACATACCATAAATCAATATTGCTATACTAAGCCCTTGATTTTTAGAGTCTAACAGAGTTAAAAATTTCAGTTTCTAAGATCTTCCTTTGAAACTGTTTTGAAGGACTCCCTTGAGGATCAGGGCTGATAGTTTAGAGTGGTTATTTGTGAAAAATGTTCTCCCACTGTTAACTGGATGTTTCTATTTACTGAATGTCGGTGTGAGTTCACCATGGTACGCATGAGTGGACCATGGTTCACCATAAGTACACAGCAGGTTTCTGGTACCACCAGCTCAGGTTCCATGAGGCTTTTGCAGCCTTGGATGACTTTGCCGCATTGGTCCATATTCTACACCACAAGTTTGCAAAATACAAAGCTTTGGATGGTTTTATTGTGAGTGATATTTTAGTATGGTGACTATAGAAACCAGGCCATCTGTGGCTTGGTTTCATGGAATGAATTTTTCTTCTGGTGATGAATTCAGCAAGGTTGTTGCAGAGGTAATCTGAGGACTACAGGCATTTTAGGGAAGGGATGAATTTTGGGAAAACATCTTTTAAGATGTTATTTTTTCCTATAGAAGTTTAATTGTTTTCTGTTTAAATTCCTGCATGTGGTTTTAAGTCATAAGCAAGTGCATACAATGGGTGCATTTGTGCACAGAAAGAAGGATTGCATTATCATTATTTTGCATTGGGTGCTTGGATGTTTCACATAAAAATATGATCTATCTATCTTCCTTGAGCAGTAGGTGTTGAAAGAAGATAGTTGGACCAACCCTCTCTAATTCTTTGGAATAGCCAAGTTAACATTTCCAACATTTTTGGCTTTTGTCTCATTTCATAGATGGAAAAAAAAGAAATCTTGAATAAATTAGAAGGGACAGCTCTTCATTCTCTGTACCCTACCCTATGCACATCATAGGTTACAAGACAGGGAAGTCCTTTCTGCCAAGGCCAGAAGTTCCTTGGCATTCTTCTTCTGCTGCTGAGCCTGCTAACTGCTAGACCAATGCAAGAGATCAATGAAGATTTTCATCCAATGCACATGAACACTCTGCACACTACCATGGCTGAGGCTGAAACTGGGATCCACAGGTCAGAACTACTTCTTTAACCATGCAAGTACAGACTCTGCTGACAAAAGAACCGAAGTGACCTCTAGCCAGCTGGGAGCATGGTGCCAGCACACCAAACTGCCTTGATGCCAAATGTCTTCTGATTTGTAATGGCAAAAGTAAGATCAGGCTGGCTATGCCTCCCAAGCCACTCGGAAAAAAGTATTTCAATTCCCCATTACTACCTGGGATTTTAGAGCATGAAGACGTGAAGCTCCGATTTGTCTAGAGCTACAGCAGAAGGCAGGGTCAAAACAGGACCCATATTCAGAAGCTGTTGCTTCCATATTCCTTGCTTAGATCACTCTACCTTTTTCCGTGTGGGATATTCTTATCTGAAAGCTGCTCTTTGGGAGGCTTCAGGTGAAAACACTAAATAGAAAGTACTTACTTCTATGCAACGTAGTCTGTAACTGAAACACTGTGAGTACATGGCAACTGCTGTTTGAAAGTGGACACAACAGGCGTAACACCTATGCAGTTCGGAGGCAGAAGAGAAAACATTCCTGGCAGCATTTAGCATGGCTGAGGTTGCTTTTATTACACACAAATGCACAAAAATCCAGATTTTCCGCTAAGCAATGCATATTCTCTCTCTCTCACACACACATGCACCATATTTCCAATCCTCAGAACTCCCTGGTGCAGGTTACTATTAGGAAGAGAAAGAGGCATGGCTGCCATTTGCACAGACTTCCCCAAAGACACCTTATTCTTCTGTCTGGAAATTCTGCCTGAGGAAGCTAGAGGGTTACATCCATGTGTCTGGCATTTCTGGACATACAGTTTTCCAGTGCTCATGCCCAGGTCAATGCCATAATGCATGTGCAGTAAGCCAAATATTCCAGAAAGACCTGATGCACATGCACTGTACAAACAATCTGCCCACAAACGGTAAATCAAAAGTATTTGAGACACACGGGACTTGAGGTACGTTCATGGATTAATCATGATGGTCAACACCTCTTGATAACGTCAGACTAAATATGGATGTGCCTCCTATCCACATGCACGTATTTCTGAGAGGAAACCCTAGACAGAAACATAGCCATGCCACCAAATAAAAGCAATGTGAATGGTGTAGTGGACTGGACATCACCAGTGCCAGGTTGTACTGTCAGGTTTGACTCCGTGCATGGCTGTATTCAGGTAGCCTAAACTCTATTAAGCTCCAAAGCCTATTGATTAGGCACCCTGATGGCCTGGAGTGAAGTGACAGAAAGCAGCAAACCCAGGGACTTCAGCAGAACTCGGGCTGTTTAAATGTGGCAACAGTTTCTGACACAGCAAAGTGCTTTCCCTCTCCATGCCCCATTTTCTCAGAACAAGAAATACGAAAACTGGTTGCCTGTCCTCTCTCAGTGCTGTGATGCTCTAAGAAGCTACATAAAACGCTTTGAGATAGCAATGTAAAAATAGCTAAGCAAAAAGTTAGCATAAGAAACAGACTTATTAATAAAGAATGGCATGTGAAATTATTATAACTAGGATAAAACTGCAACGAGTCTCCTTCTCAGTTCGTTACAGCATAAGGTGATCATCATTTGTGAGGTCAAGGGAAAAAACCACAACCCTCCCTTGGGACATACAATTAAACATATCAAAGAGGTTATTTGCGTCCATCTGTAGCATCTGGCACTGGCCACAGCCAGAGACAGAATACCAGACCAGATGGACCAATGTGTATGGCAATTCTTATAATCTTGTGAGATTAATTTCTTCCTTCAGGTTGGATATGTCTCTTCTAATAGTGTATCAACATCTAACCAAAATTGGTGCTGACATATCATTGATTGTACTGTGAGTTTATCTGCAGCTCAGCATTCCGGGACAGTTTAGTCCCTTGCTTACCTCAACTCTAATGCAAGATTTCTTTATCAGTGAATTTCTACATTCACTCATACATTTTCCAAGCCTTGTCCTCAGAGATTACCGACAGAATCCATGACTCAACTAGAATTTGAACCAAAAATCTTTTTTAGTTCCTGAATCTTTGCTACTGGAAGACTGTAGACTATAAGACTCCAAATAATTTTCCTATAGATACAGCCTTGTCCATGCATTTATAGAGCCTAGATCTGCATGGCAGGATCCTAAAACCTTCTCATGAATTCTTCTGGAATGACTGCACTGTTTTTATGTGGTTCACTCCAAGACATGCAGAGATAGCAAAGATAACAGAAATCTCATCTTTTACAAGGGCCATCCACTGCATTTTGGGGTTTTTTTGGTATAAGGATCATATAAGTAATAATGATTATTGAATTTTACAATTTTATCTTTTTTTTATAAATAATTAGAAACCATTAGCACTGCACCATAAAATGATGACATTGCATTGGCATAACACATCAGGGACTCTCTATTGCCATATTTTAAACTTCTTGACTAATTAGGATTTCTGTAAACACAGCTGAGTTCAGCTACATGAAGGCCAGGGACTGAACCAGCCTCCCTAGAAGGTGCCCTTGACTCCCAACAGGAAATCCAGGAAGATTATAGAAAAGGGTTGCTGTAGGATGGTTGCTCAGGCTGTGAAATGGGATAAAAGAAGAAACAAAGAGCTCCTGAAGACATGACTGCTCAGTCTTTACTCAGTATTCAGGGGGAAATAGTCTCCACACACAGCCCCTAGCCCTTTCTTGAATCTGAACTCAGCTTCCCTATGGACATGAATTACACATCATCCTAAACCTCAGCAGAAACGTAAAAAACAGATACTGCTTCTGAAGAGAAGCAAACTTCCCCGAGGAGATATACTACACATATCCCTATGTATGCATGCAGGGGTGCCCCAACAAAAATGCCCACTATTCACGCACTGCATTTGAACAAACCGCTCCTCTTTATCTCCTGTTGTGCACCAGGGGAGCACAGGCAGGGCAAGCACACCCCCTGAGGCACCAGTGCAGGCTGCAGTACAGCCCAGCCTTTACCCGGGCCTGTCCCAGTGACCTTCTTAATAATACAAATGAAGCATTGCATAGCTCTTCACATGTTGAGCAGCAGCAGAATCCACCCTTTCTCCCTTCATAGAAAATATTTTTTCTTAAAAAGCACCTTGTCTTTTTAGACTAGTAGGTAATAAGCTAAATGTATTAATGTCTCATTCTAGATATTGGCAATAAGACTTCCAAGAACATAGGCAACGGTAAAAAAAAAAAAAAAAGTAAAAAATAAGGTAAATGGGTGTTTCAATCATCACAGTAAATGGATTTGTAAAAACATATGGAATACTTTGAAGTCCGGGTCCAAGATCAAAAAAGCGTATGGCTAAAAGACCACTGTACATTGAAGAGCAGCAGCACAGGGTTCTGGAGGGCAAGTTGCAGACCCTACAGCATTCTGCAGAGCAGCCTGAACCTCCTCAGGTCAGATCGAGAGAAGCCAACAGGGCAATCCTGCTGCCGAGCTCTGATACTCCTTCTTCCTTTCCTGTTTCTTCAGTGCATTTTTTCCTTCAGATTCAAATTGTTTGTGGCTTTTGCTGAGAACTACTTGGATCTTTAATGGTTCTGATAATCCTTGCCTCCTTTACTTCTGATTAAAGAGAAAGAAAGAATGGGAACTGTACCTTTGACTGATTTACACTTCAGCTTAATTTCTGTCTTCCTCCTCTCCCTCACCTCTTCTTTCCCTTCCCAGCTGAAATCACCTCAATAACTTTGTTCAGAATTTTTGGTAAAATGAATTGATTGAACAGTTGCAGAAAAAATCTAACCTGTGACAGAAGCAGAAGACAGTGAACAGGGACACTGAAAGTAGAGATTGGGGTGATGTAGTCAGCTTTTTGGATCACTGGTGTAAAAAATCCCACTGGAGTTCTGGAACCAGCAAAGAGAAATGCATGTCCATAATGCTCCTTGAAGCAGTAAATGAAACAATCAGCAGCAGCAGAGAAGCACTTGCTCCCAGAAAGAAATGACTGGAAAAACCCACTGCATTTTACCACACAGCCCAGGCCTTCCCCATTTTTTCTGACACTGTGTTCTTGGGACAAGGATCAGTATTTCTTCGTAGAACTGGCTGCATGAAAAGGTACCGATCCCTCTCAGGGTGTTACAAGGATGAATTCCCAGGACTTCAGGCAAAGACAGTACCAAGAACCATAGCACTGTGATGGTCTCTAAATTCAAATGACCAAATATCCCAGCTAAAGTTCAAAAATATCTTTCCAGTACGTTGGGAAAGAACACTAACAATACAGTGCTTTTCCTCTCGAATTATGTCAGAGATTTTAAATACTCATCACATTCCTGTATGATAGCACAGGGAAACTGAAACATCTGGCAGTATATGATGTGCTCCTAAAATTCACAATCCAATATGTTCAGGCAAACCAGTGGCAGAGCTAGGGAAAAAGTCTGGGGGTTCTCGTCCTCAGTTCTGCTCAGTGCTGCTGCTGAGGAAAAATCTTTTCAGCATTGCCCATTGCCAAGTGGGATTTGGCTTCTCTGACATCAATGGCAAAAGTTCTCACCAAGGAATCCACAAAGGGCTCATGTTTTCACTATTGCTATAAATAAGCTATCGAGTATTAATTAGTCCAGCAGGGGAGGCTGCTCCTTTTGCTAGTGTATATTTTCCTAATGATTGAGCAAGGAAAAGTGGCCTGAATCTATGGGTTGTTAAGTAGAAACCAACCTGTCTGGATAATAATCAGCTGAAACGAAATAAGCGTAGATATACGATACTGGCATTTATATGAGCAGAATTTGGCACCCTGACTCTTCAGTTACAAGACATATCCTTTTTTTTTTACTAAGCTAATAGACATTGATTCCAAAGGACAGGCACACCCATCACCTTACTCTATTCCAGCACTACTACTACAAGCCTGGCATCCTTGTGACGCCTAGTGTCAGAAAAGCAAGGGATGCTTGCAGGGCACAGAAACTTTTCTCCAGATTCTCCACAGAAAAAAAAGTTTAAAAAGAAGACAGTGAGAATTCTATGCTCTGTTTCTCTTCTTCAAGCCTGTATAAGGTGCTGAATACATTTCTCAAGGAAAATTAATTTCTTTGCCTTTTCCTTGCCTCTAATGAACTGCCTCTGAATGCATGAGGGCACAGGAAGGAGAGCAGACTCCGTGGTGAGATAATAAAAAGTGAAAAGGCATTCAAAGCCATCAGTATCTCACAAACCTACACTGACGGAAATATGCTGGACTGCAGACAGGGGAGTAAGATCAAAGCAACTTGGAATAGCTGAGATGCACTCAGTGGACATCAGTGAATGACAAACTCTTCTGTGAAAGCCCAGAACATCATAATTATCAGTGGAATAATCAGAATGTGAAAAAAAGCATGAGTGGCTACCATTAGACAAATAAATCAAGATGAACAAACAAAGGAAAGAGGAAAATGTCAGGTTTTTACCTACTGTTTCCACTTTTACCTCACCAGGCACTAAAAGATCCAAAGCACTTGTAGGTCAGAAAATGTGTCTATATATCCACAAGCTCCAATAGTCTTTGGAGTGCAACTGTCTCAGATGATCACCGTAACTCAGGGAAGTTACAAAAGAACAAGAAAGTTAGAGGTTTTAATCCAATAAGCACAGGAATTCCTAAGCGTTCAACCAGACAGTGAGAACCTTTCCACTGTAGACAGACGAAAACCTTGGCAGAACCATTTATTATGTCCAGGCAATGTAATAACTGAATCAAAACTAATCAAGCCTTTTTTTCCTCTTCTTCTTTTTTACTTGGAAACACTTGCATTCCTTCCACAATTTCAGGTCAATTCTTATTTTAGTCAAATGTTGACTTTCCCTGCAGAAGGCAGGAAGATCTCAAACCATCTTGCAACCTTTGCTAGCACAAGTACATGCTTAAGAAGCCAGTTTTCCTGCTGGACAAAATGAGCAGTGTTGAAAATTTTCAATTTTAAGAAAACATTGGTGGATACTCTCTGTAGATGAGATAAGGAGAAACATTGTTAATGACCAGTGTAGTTGATACAGAGGTTAGACACAGTTTAGAGAATTCTGTGTTCTTTCCCTTTACCACCCCGCAACTGCCTTCCCAAAGCTATTTGGGAAATTTCCGTACTTTGCTGCTTTGCCCTCATAGTATGGTTAGCAGCCTTCACCAAAGGTGGAGGACATTTGTGCACTGAAACATCTGGCAGCTGAAACAGAAAACCTGCAGAACCAGCTAGATAGGAACACTTCCAGATACCATCCCTGTAACATCTTTTCTGGCTGGGGTGATTAAGGAACCCAGCTGGAGCAGCAGTGGCGTCAGGCTGCTCTTAACTGCAGGATCCGGCTGCGACAGGGAGTCATGAAAACACTCGCTGGGCAGCGCAGCCCATGAGTGAGGAACCAAGGGGCTCACCAAACACGTCCAGTTCCCGTCAGCCAGCATGATGCCAAAGATCAAACTGCTGGAAAAAACCAAACTTCACCTCCTCTCCCCTTCTAATCATTTGATTTGCTTGACGTAGATATTCTGAATTTGTTCTGAATTCAAAACCACACTCCAAGGATAGTGTGGAGATTTACTCTGCAGTTATTACATGGAGCCTGGCCTGCTGAATAAACAGGCAAGTCAGCCTGACAGTACTCTTTCCCTGAGCCCTCTAGAAAACAAAGTCTTCCCTGATTCTTTACCATATGATATTCACAGAATAAGCAAAGGGTCTTTTTTTAGCAACATCTTACGTCTTTCTGATTCATTCACCTTGTCCCTTGAGCTTCTGCAGACACAGAAGATGCTCTATAGACTGTAAAATATTTTCCACCCTCCTCTTCTCCATCAACAAGAATGCAAAGAGATGAAAGGTGCAAAACTAAGAGATGATAAAGTAAACCTTAGCACTGGATCAATTTAGTAATGTCCTTTATCAGCCTGCTATTCATGCTTAGCAACCACTATAGCTCACACCAACTTCATTTTCATTTTAATACACCATACAGAAAAGCAGCCTAAATATACATCCCCAGATCTAAAGCATATAATCTGTAAACTACAGGAACAGGCAGATCATTTCCATTAGTTTCTTATGTAGCAAAAACCACAATTTACACCCAAAGCATATAATTATATTCAAATTCTAAAAGACAGTGTCGGAAGTACTTTAAATTCATAGTTTGGGGGAAAGTCACTCAGGGGTATAAGTAACTATGTTTTAATGTGGAAAAACAACACGCGCGCACACACGCATAAAGAGAGTGCAAGAGAAGTAATTTGTGAGAGTGGGGAGGGAGCTGTGGTGAATCGCAGCCCTCCAGCTCTGGTGGCTGCCTGGAATTCAGCTCATCCAGCACTCCAGCTGAAACGCTCTCCTGCTCCAGTGGAAACACCAACGCTGGCACATGGCACTAGAGCCTGTTCAGGTTTTAGAGCCACGTGGGAAAATACTACTGGGATCTATGACCACAATTTGAAGGTGTCTTGCTTGTCCTTCAAGCCAGGATCGAAGCAGGCTCCGACATCTAAAGCCCAAGAGAACTATTGGGATTTCATACACTTTTGTGGCTCCCTGCCAGGGATCTCAAAGCACACAAGTACACCAGGGCTGCTCACCTCGCCTAGGAGATAAATGGTTTTCTCCTCATTTCACAGATAAAGGACACAAGTCAGAGAGAAAGGCAACCTTTCACCAAGATCATACAACAAATCAGAGCCACTGGTCAACAGCATGTTGTCTTGTGTGCACAGGTTACACAAAAGACATGAAACCCATCCTTTTCTCTTTAATGCAAGTGATCTTTCACCATTATCAAAGCCCACCAGAACAACAGAAATGCAAAACCAAAAAATGTCTACCAACCTGCACAGGACCATCATCCTGGGCAACTACACAGACAGACAGTCTTCTTAAGGCACAGCACATGGAAATGGAGAAAATACGGTCATCCTGTGTACTTTCCAGACAAAACTTCTGTTCCTTGCACTTCTAAGCTCCAGCTCTTTATTCAGTTATCTTCTGTATGACAAACCATGGAACTTTCCCATGTCCAGCTGAAGACTGGGATGTATCCTGTTCTTTTCAGTATTCCCACCTTAGATGACCTAGGTACGTCTTCCTGCTTCTAGTGAGACCTCGTATAAGGAATTTGGACCTTCCAACAGTACTGTATGTACTAACCCAGTGACTATCGTAACATTGTTCAAGCATGTATTTTCATAATGTGGGAAAAGAAGAAAGAAAAAAAAAGCCAATAAGAAAAACTGGCCAGCATCTTTAAGAATTTTTTTTTAAATGCAGAAGCAAAATGGAATTTTAACATTCCATTTTTTAAATGCAGAAATATTATAAAAAGTACCATTCTCATTCTTCAGTGTTCTGACTGTGTAGCTTGTGTCACATATCCCAATATTCTTTACTACTTCAATGCCTATACAAAGCATACAGCAGGATCCTTCATCTGTCTTTGAAATGCAGTCACCTTTGCAGCAGGATGTGTCAGTTGCTTGACAAGTCAGAGCTATATTATCCAAAAGCAGAAATGATAAAGAGAAGAAGAAACCTCTCTCCAGTCTAAATTGCAAAGGAAATATAAGGGGGAAGAAAGCCCTGATCTAATTTTGACTCAGGACTAGCATTTGCACTTTTCTGCAAAATGTGCTATGAGATTCTGTGCAAGCACAAAGTAGCATTTTTTTAAACCCATCTCATGAGACTGCACCTTCAGCAGCACGGATCTGAGCAATGTTTCAAAGGGCACAGAGGCATATATTAAATCAGAATGACAGGGTTCAACAATAACATTAGGTTTCTCATCAGATCTCAGATCGTTGGGATCTCCCAAGACCAAGTACCAGGCGAACAGACTTAAGCTTCAGTTTTACAGCCCAGTGCAAGCTATTCCAAGTTGGGAATAGTTAATACTGAGCACTCCATAGGACGGCAGAATGAGAAGTCAAAGCACCTTACCAGAAACTGTTTCATATAAAAGTTTGCAAATAGTAAGTCAAATAGTATCCTCGCTTTAAGGAAACAGCCTTTGCATATACCAGAATTTTCCTCTGTTCAACTACCTAATGCTGTGACTTCTCAGAAGAGCTACAGAGACTCAGCGCAGGGGGGCAAAGCTCAGCCATGGTCACTTAAACAAGACTATGAGGGACTAGTGAGTTTAGATGCTTAGACTTCTGGATAGCCAACTTGAGACAATTTAAACAAACCTCACCTTTCTTTAAAAATATAAGTCATTGTTAATGTCTCTGAGGAAGGGAATGTAAACATTCAGGCATACAGAATCACTAGTCTTTTCAATAAAATTAGGCTTCATTGTTGATAGAGACTAGAGGCAAGCCAGAGAAAGCAGTCAGACTCCTAGCTCGACACCTTTGCAGAACTTAGCTGCAACCCTAGTTTCAGCTCTGAATAAAGTTAATTTTACTGGGTTGCTGACTGCTCTGTATAGGATGATTTTTTCCCTTTTGTTAAAGATACCAACCTTTACTGAAATTAATCTCCCAATGATGGAGGAACAGGGAAGGTCCTGCTTGCTACCAGGGAACAGGCAGTGCCAACGACTGAGAACTAGTTTTCTACTTTACAGAACAGGCAGGATTGCAGTAACAAAGACACCTGAGACGAGGAATAGGTCACTCTGGAGGAGCAGCAAGGAACAGGAGATGTGTGTTATAAAGATGGTACGCTGTCATAGCTGTATGTGGCAAGCTTTGACACTGGTTTGCAGAATACCTGCCTACTTCATGGAAATACTATGTTGATTTGTCCAAGCATTTGTTCTCACTTGCTAATTTAAAAAAAAATAAATATATGAGAGGTGGAAATGCTTCATATAAATGACAGGACTCCTTAGAACCAACTAAAGCCTGAGAGCTACACCTACAAGAGCTGGTGACTGCTCACGACCAGCCCTCATGACAAGCCTTCACTTTTTGCTGTGACTTGTGCAACAGCCTAAGCAAGCCTAGTCCCCACAAAATGAAAACCAAAGGAGAAATGTCCCCAGGCGCAGCGCTGCTCCCATACCTGCCCCTGCTCCCATACCTGCCGTTGCACAGCAGTGCTCTGAAGGCTGGGGCAACCTGCAGGAGGCATCACACCTTGCCTTTGTGCACCCCTGCTCCCCGCCTATTAAGGAGGGCCAGAGAAAAAACAGCTGGAGGAGAAAAGGAGAAACCAAATTAATTAATTCATCACTAAGACGAAACACACACAAATCTCTTCATTTTATCTGTTAACTGAAGGCATGCATTATTCATCAGCTGAGGCGATGAAGACGTGTAAAGAGGGGCTGTGAAGCCACTGCTGCAGGCTCTGGTAAAGCAGCTGACCTGGCAAGGTGCTAAGTAGCTAAGGGGAAGCACATGAGGACTTTCAAGAAACACAGCCCCAACTTTGTTCCATGGTTGGATTTTTTCCTCCCTCTGTCCCACAAGTCCTAAGTGAAACAAAGGGGAATCACAGCTTTCCCTTCCTATTGTTTGGGGAGAAAGATTGTGCCAGTCTAGGAAGGCCCTCACATGGAAAAAACATTTCTTCTGACTTGCTGAGGTCAAGCAAGGCTAGGCTTGCTCCCCTGCTGAGAGGGAGGTAAACCTGTTACAAGGACTTTCTCCTTGAAAAGATGCACTGTGCCAAGTTTTACATTTGCAGGTTGCAGCTCAACTACCGGAAAGCACCAGCTTGGTGATTTCAGAATTAACTCCTGTAACACCAGCGCTGTAACAACTGCCAGATCTGAGCCGGGTCCTGTACAAGTTAAGCCTCAAGAAGGTTTTCCACTGATTCTAAAGGAGCACTGAACACAAACTCCAAACAAGTGTTTGCTGCTTGCAAGACATTTAGCTTTCCTCTGTTCTAAATACTAATCCGCTTCTTTAAACTGACTGAAATCTACTGAGATGTATAAGAAAAAAGCAAAATACAGTTAGATACCAAACAGAGCCATGGTGGTCAGCACTGCTGGACTGGGAGGCAATATGACCGCAATCCTGACCTGATTCCTTCTAAAACCAGTATGAATGTAGCCACTGAACAGGGAAGGAGTCAGAGGGATTTTTTTTATTTCCTCTTAGCAAAGAAAAAAATCAAAGTCCCAGGAAACAGAGGGAGTGCACGGCCTCCCTAGGATCTGACTCCTCAACACTGTGACGGATCCAAATTCCAAGGGCCTCTGTCATGCAACAGTGAAAGAAAACACAAAAATAAACCATGCGTATGTTTACAAGACCAGCTGTCTCTGTGGTCTCTTTTTCCTATCTCTCTCTGCCCCCCCTCAACGCTTACTTATGGCCAAAGGGGGTTTCCATGCCAGCTTTGCTACATGGCACGATTAGGAAAGGAAAAAAAAAATATCTCATGCTGGCTTATGTACCAGCCTGAGCTCTCCATTTCCCTTGATTCCTTACTGCAATGAGGACACAGAAAAAATGCCTGTCTCTCACTGAAGTTGATAACAGCTTTTGCTCAGGGCTCTTAAATGAGGCTTTGCTAGGCTTTCAGGGCAGATGGAAAAGTCATCAAGGAGAAAAGAACTATCATTTCTTGACCAGGAAACAGAATGTGGACTCTCCCGCAGACTACTGCCTGCCTTTTACATCAAGGCTAACCACTATCACATTTTGCGACATCCTTGTCTCCTTTCCTCACAAGTGACCTATGAGCCAGACTTTGCTATCCCCTTCCACCATAGCAGCACTCAGCTAGAAAAGCATGTCTGTGCAGGGCCAGAAGAAGAAGAAGAACTGGTGTCAGAAATGAGGGGGAGGACTGGTTGGAAGGAGAGGGGAAGGGAGGAGAGAGCCCTGGGACAGTTGGTTGAAATGCCGCATGACATGGCTGCAGTAGGCGCGAGGAGGATGTGCTAGCAGGGCTGTGTCAGGGTTACAGGGATATTGAAAACTGGAGTGTCATGGCTAAGCGCTCAGGTGATCAGCAGAGCAGTCTGAAGAGTTCAAACAGTATATCGAGGGATGGACCTCCAATTAAGGCTACAGGGACACTGGCAGAGTCATAGAAGGAGCTCGGTATTGCAGGTCTGAGCAGAGGCACGTTGGAGAGGGAACAGGCTCAGGAACAAAGCCAGGAGGCAGATGCTGCGGGTCACAACTGAGCACCAGCAGAGCAGGGCTGCGCTAGCAGGAGGTGCCTTGGCAGAGCTGCTGGAGGGGACGGAAAAAGGGTGGCTGGAAGCACTGCAGGGCAGGTTGCGGGTGCTCTGGCAGCGCGGGAGGGGGAAGCCCGGGGCGCTGCAGAACAGCACCATGCTGCAGAGGTGAGGACTCAGGACCAAAACGGCGCTGGGTAAAACAGGTTGAGCGCATGGCCAGTTCTGCAGACACAAGTGGCAGCACCCTGTCAGCCTATCAGTCTCCCACTTCTACCCCAAAGCTCACATCCACCCCAAAAAGCAAGAGAAACACATTCAGGCCCCACATGGGAAGGGAACCAGTGCCATGCCAGACATCAAGACCATCTGTCAAGCACCACCCATGTGAAACTTAGTTATGGGTTATTAATCATTAGTAGCAGGAGCCCTATTATTTGCAGCCATACTCAAGGACCATGTGGAATAGTCCCTACTGTGCAAAAGTGAAGGATATGAGGGATCAGCCAGTCCCTACCTCACAGGGTTTCCAACAGGAATAGCTAAAGGAAAAGCAAGCTGGGAGGGAAAAGAAGGACAGAGCTGAGTACAATGGCAGAGATTTCAGTCACTTTTCCAGTATATCACTACCTTTACCTAAAAGGTAGCAGAGCAGAGCTGCTGCAGGATTCACACCTTGGCCAGACCTGACCCTGACCTGCAGCCTTGCAGGCCCTGGGTTGCCTGCCTTTCCTGGCTGATGTGGCTGAAGGCAGAAGGCAAGGGACACAGGTAGATGTGAAAGTGGAGATGAGGGTGAGCCATCACATCAGCCAGGCCTGGGCCAGCTCCTTTCAGGGAGGGCAGACTCAGGAGAGCCAAGCAGAGGCAGTGCTGGTCCAGCTGCTGAGCATTGCTCAGCATTTCAGGGACAGGATGCTGGCAGGTCCCCCCCTCTCCCTTGGTGTCCCTCAGACTCCCTCTTCCACTTCTCCCTTGCTGCCGGAGTGGAAACCCACTCCCTATTATTTCCTGCCCCTGGGTTTTCCGGGAAGCCACTGCCAGGCTCCAAGCAGGGATCCGGGAGCAGGAGTAAGGAGACTTCGCCGTTTCCTTTGTACACCCCGAGCCACACGACAACTTCATCAAGGAAGGCTGCGAGCGAGCAAGAGGGCAGGACCAGGGGAGAAGCTGCGGCGGCCGGCTCCACCGAGCCCCCGGCCGGCCCTCCCGCAGCGGGGCACCCGGGAGGACCGGGAGGGAAGATGCGCTGCTGCAAGGACCGTGTCGGGCGCTACGACTAGGCTAGAGCAGGGAGTCAGGGAGTTAGCGATCCCCTCCCGGAAGATCCCCATCCCCAGCCGGATGGGAGCGGGTGCCCGAGATGTTCGGCGCTGCCGCCCCGCATGGAGCGACCCGAGCCC
>KZ507238.1:15762-30188 GCA_002844005.1 Limosa lapponica baueri
GAACAGCTTTCCAGTAGATGCAGGAGAGGTTAGCTACTTGAGAGGTGTGAATATTAAGCTTGGCACATTTCGGAAAGCAATCACGTGACGGGTTGCCTGTGATAGCAGGAGCCCGGTCGCGGTGACCCGGGAGTGCAACGCAAGCAAAAGTTCTCAATTCAAAGCTAAGCTGCAGTAGGTTTAAAAAAAAAATACGCAAAGACATCAAAAGGACTCGTGTCTCTCTGAGTCAGTGCTAAGTCACCAAAGCTCTGGGAAAGCTCTGGGCTCAGAGATTGAGAGAAGGATCTAATTAGCAACCTCCCTTCCAAACGTCTCCAAATTTTCAATTCTTTTCTTTCTGAAGCAGCTGCATGCACCAACTGTTCCCATACAAAACACAGGAACACTCTTGTATTAAGCAAACATTTCCTCCAGCACAGATACTTTTATCCCATCAGGAGAAAGGGAGGTGAGATCATACGCTCAGACAGTTCTCATGGCATGGGAGTGGTATTCTTGGTCACCTGCCTGATGGTATCAGAAGCATGTCACGGACGAGCTAGATTAATTAAACTAACTGTACAGTACAGCAAATTTTCAGAGGTACAAAGTAGAATTATGCTTCCCAACTCTGGGGAAGACAAGTGGTAAATTAAAGAGGAACAGAGTGATGTGAAGCAAAAAGGCTGATGGTACAATAAGGCAAAGAAAGTAAAAAATGGGAATCTAAGAGCAACTACATTGAAGAACCAACGACACTAATAAAAGAAAGAATTAATTGGTCCTCTCTGTGCCTCTGAGGATCTCTCCTTGAGCCTTTCAAACTTCAAAGGCTACTCGCACTCAAACAGCCTGAGTCGAATGCAAAGGTCCTGACTCAACAAAACACTTCATCACTTAGAGTTGAACATATGTTTAAATGCTTTGTGGCACTGGGACTCCAGCGCTTAAGGGGAACGAGGAAAGCAGGAACAGAAAAATAAGTGGCAGAATGTTGGACTTGGCAAAAGCAGCAGAACGCACTGCGTCTAGTACGTGACATGAGCCGAAACGGAAGGAGGCTGGGAACAGAGTTAAGAATTAACAGGGTGTCATGGCTTAACCCCAGCCGGCAGCTAGGATCATACAACCACTAGAAAGAAAATTAACTCTATCTTAGCCCAAAAACCAGGACACAGGGTTTTAAGTACCAACAGCTAGATGACATAACGGCTGAGAAAGTCTAAACCTGAAGTTAGGTGAAGCTAATGAGGCACAGTGATTTCTCTAACACAGATCAGAGTTTTACGAGCAGTGGTGCTTTTACCTGTGGATTGTGCCTCGCTTTTCAAACAATGGCCTTGTGGCTTCTCACCCTTCATGTGAACAGTAAACATTTCAACCGGACTGAAGGCTTGGGACAGGCATGCTTTAGGAACAGGACAACGATGGCACACAGATCATGGGAGTGAGAGAGGGTGGGGGTGATGGGATTGTTCAAATTCCAGTCGCCTGACAGGAGAGCATCCAGAAGTATGAGAAATACACCAGAAACCTGCGACTGTATCACCTGGCACACACAGACTCCTATCACAGAATGAGGTCCCGTCATGGGAAGCCACCACATTTTGGCCACACGATGAAGATATATCCATGCACAAACTGCAAAAAGGATCATGGAGGATGAGAACAGCAGTTGAGTTGGTGAAATTAATTAGCTAATTAGCCACTCAGGTATTTGAGGAAATTTAATCCCTGCACAAAAGCAAAGAACCACCAGGAACACTAAAGAAAATTTTGAGACTTCAAAAAAAAGGAGGAAAGCAGAACATTACTGTGTATAATGAAGAAACTAGAGAAAACAAGGAAAAATACGGAGGTGTTTTATCACACAGTTCTCATTTTCAGGTTTTGCAATGAACAGCTTACACTCTGAGTGGCTTTTTTACAGCTTCACTATTTCAGACTTCAGCTATGTATGTTTGCCTGAACAAAAAACATGACAACAAACAGGTAAATGCATTGTTATCTGCCTGTCTTTAATGTTACCCTCTTGTCTACAGCATTGAATAGAAGGTAAAGTCGATACGAAACCCATAAAGCAAGAGAATACAATGACCAGTGTATATGACTTAATGGTGTAATTTAATGGCTGCATTTCCTGCCATAAAAATGCACTTGTGCCTTTCTCATGACCTGCCAGCTTGTAAGTAATGAAATATGTGATCTTCTAGCTACTTAATTATTGTAATGTTTATGTAGCTTGGTTTTGCTTAGGAATTATTTAATAATCCTTTTTTCCACATTGTGTTTCTACCTTGCTTTATCACATAGATAATTACAAAGAAAGAGATTTACAAGAAATTTACAAAGAGAATTACAAAGAAAGAGATTTACAAAGAAAGAGATTTTTTTTTCTGATCAGAGAACTCATGTGGATAAGGTAAGATACATGCTTGCATGTTTTATAAGACCTTAATTTCAAACATCAGGATATCACTTGATTTTCAGCCTTCATGTCCTGCACTCACCAAAGACAACAAAGCTTCTAAAAGGACTGTGCCAATGACAAACCACCATTATTTTTAAGAAGTAATTTGCGTTTTTTGAAGCGAATATAGGAAAGTAAAATAAAAAGTAGTCTCTCTGTATTTCTGACATCTAAGATATTTATTTCGCAACTACTGCTCGGCATATGCCTGCACATGTTCAGTACAGTCACCACAGTAAGATATAAACATTGCAGCTGCCAAAGAAGTAGCATGAAGTATCCAAGGAATCATTTCAGTCCCACTATGCTTTTGCTTTCCTTTATCAGCAACTTATCTTGAGAGGTGTTTCATCTGTTTCAAAATCTTTTTGCAACCCCCTCATTTCTTTAATGGGTTTGGGGATTATGAACAGACCCTCCCACCACAAAGGAATCTGATAATGATCAGATAAACATCTGTTTAGAGACTGAAGGTTGTGCTAAACCCATTACCAGATTACGAGTGGTCTGGAGACCCTGTTGTAAACACTAACTTTTGGGAAACAGCGAAACAGACAAATTAAATCCTTTCACTTCAAAGCAGCAATTTGATAAAGTGCATTTTTCCTACTTTTCCCCCCTCAAAAACAGGGTTCAGGAGATTTCAGAGAAAAAGGTTTTCACCCTAATGAGAGGCTTAGCTGAAAGCTCATATGATTTAAACCACGGTGTTCCTTTCTTCCTATTTAATTGTCAAAGGGAACAGCTATGTTTTAATTTTGCCTTTTCCTCATTTACTAATTGCACAGAAAGCTGTTTCATTTTGCTTATTTAGTTCCTTACAGAATTAAACTCTACAAAAACAAAATGTGAATCATGCTCAATCATTGACAGTTTAGACTACGGGCAAGCAGTTAGGCCTGATTTGAAGTAGGAGAGAGTTTAAATGCATATTCGATTCAGAAGTCACGATCAAACACTCTGCTTTTCCTAGCCTTACAGCTGTGCTGGATTTTCAGAGATGCACACCAAGATAAGGGTTTTGACTGCCTTTGACTGGCGTTTTCCACTGTGCTTCTAGTCCCACTACTCAACCTCTAGCCTCAGGTGAGGAAGCCATCTCAGGGTGAGGGAAAGTAGGAGATGGGGGGAGAGAAGATCTTTTTCTCAGTTTCCTAAGGAGCCTCACCTATTTTTAATTAGTCGACACCATGCACGTGTGACAATATTAACAATATGGAAAATAGCTTCTCCTTTCCTTCCTGAGGACAAAAAAAAGTTGTTTCAGCTCCCCAGCTGGCTTGAGAGGCTGACAAATATTAATGCAGATATTCACCAGCTAAGGACCTAGCTCAAAGGGTTTTAGAATAATTTCTCCTGAGTAGCATTCAAATGACCCTTACTGCACTTCCTCTGTGTAAAACTATGGCCAATGACAGAAGAAATAAGTTTCTCCAACTCCGACAGCACTGCACCGAGCAGGTATCCACACTGCAGCCCACTGAGGAGTGCGGAGCAGGGCCAAAGTGGGATGAGAAAGGAGCATCAGAGAGGAGGTCCCCCCATTCCCCATCCTCCCTGTGCCATTCAGGACAGGGAGGCAAAGGAGTTGGTGATGAAGGAGTGAAGTTGAGCCTAGGGTGAAGCCTGGGGCAGGGGGTGAGGTAAGACAAAGGTGGATTAATTTTTGCCTTTGTTTCTCACCATCCAACTCTATATTTAATTGGCAAGAAATTAAATTAATTTTCCCTTGGTTGAGTGTGTTTTGCCCATGACAGTAATTGGCAAGTGATCTCTCTGTCCTTATCTCAACCCACAAGCTTTTTCATCATATTTTCTTCCACCTGTCCTGTTGAAGAGAGGGAGTGAGAGAGTAGCTGGGTTAGCATCAGGCAGCCATCCAAGGTCAAACCACCACCTAGAGTCCCAAATCTAATTTTATTCCATGATTCCGGCTCTCGGAGACACATGTTCCAAGATATCCAGGTACCCAGGACCTATGGCAGGAGGAGTCAGATTTTTAGCTGATTAGAAGGGAAGATCCATCTTAGAAACCCCCAGGACTGGCCCTTAGCTGCCCACTCCACCTCTTCCCCAGAGATTCCCATCCACACTGCAGGAACCGTTCAGGTTGCTGCTAATTACTTACTCAACTGCCACAATTACAGTCTGATGTATTAAGAAAACACAAAATAGAAGCAAGTTTACCTTAACTGCATAAAACTTGACTGCCATTTTTGGGCAGGGGGCATAGTTTTTCATTGAATGTCTGGGTTGGTTTTTTTTGTTGTTTTGGTAATGTTAATGTGACCTCTGAATCAGGGCAGTAGAAGGTTCCTCCTCTTCCAAAATTTTCTGCTTGGTGAGAGCAAGTACAAAGCAATTCATTATAGAGATACCAGAACCAGTATCTGCTGGCACAGACCAGCAAAGAATACATTATATTTAAAAATGTAACACACAGGTGCTCAGAGGTTAAGCTCACCTATTCTGGTCTCAAGCTGACACGACATAAAATCAGAGGTAGAACAGCTTTTGTGAACAGAGCTGAGGGAACAGGCCATTCATTAAAATGTCGCACTGAAAAACTGGAGATAAGTGACAATAGTTGAAATAGAAAGCAAAAATAGAATGAGGGGCAAAAAAATTTTCCCTATTTAGCAGCCCAGTAACATTTAAAAAGACTTGATGGTAGCTGGTTAACCGTCACTTCCAGAAAAAAACCAAAACATCTCCATGATTTAATGTGGAAAGAGAAAAATAAAGACAAGCCAAACACTACAAGAAAAGGAAACACAATCCCTGTCGTTAAGGCTAAATTCAGCAAACACCTGTGTATCATCTAAATGGATGAGATAAAGCTAGATCACACCTCTCGCCAATACCTGTGCCCACCCCACTAACCTTCTACAGAGAAACCTTAGGCGCTTCTTTTAGGATGTGTGCAGCATCCTATTATGTGGAGCCGTAAAGAAATTAGTGCTCGAAGGGCAAAGCTGGGAAATGCAGCCAAGAAAATCATAGCCTTGAAGTGCCAGTGGTGGCAGAAGGAAGATTTGCTGCTGCCCTGAAGCTAGCAGGGAGCAGTGGATGATATTTAGTCCTGTCCCACCCTACCAGTCTCCACTCCTGAGGGCAGGATCTGAGTAAGTTTTACTGAAGGAATCAAATAAAATGGAGATGTCATGCTGGAAAGAATAGCATGGCTGGACAAACTAGAAGTCACAGGCTGGATTTTGCCTTCAGTGCCTGCCTTCTGTTCACTATCTGAAAATACAAATGGACTCTTTCTACGTTCGCTCCTATGTAGCAGGTTTCCTTTGCCAACGTAAACACGAGAAATCACATTTTTTAAGTTGTGGAAGTTGATGCTGGTGTCCCTAATTGAGTTTTACAAATCATGTTTAGGACAGCAAATTAGCTTTATGAAAGCACTCCTGTAAGGTAAGTAAATGACAACCCTGTTTTACAAAAGAAGAGGAGGCACAAGAGGTTGAACTGCAGTAGTTCCTGAAAAAGAACCCAGAATTTCCAGTCCTCATACATATTAGCTGCTTCCCACAGGCATCCATCTCCCTATTGCAAAATAAAGCTTTATAGTTTCCAAGTGTTTCACTGCATTGATGTGGAGATACTAAAAAGCAGTGCTAGAGGCTTCCTAGAGAGCCAGAGCACAAAGATCTGTACAGAAATGCAGAGTTTGATGCAGGCTCTAGGATCCTTTCCTTTTCCTTAGGATCTGCATTCAAAGGGTCTAAAACATAAAGAATGTGCCCCAGAAACTGATGCTGAGCTCAAGAGCCCTCCAGTGACTCAGTCTGACTCCAGGCTTGAATTTCCTTCACTATTCACAAGCAGTTCTTGCGCAAGGAGGTTGGCAGTCATAAATAAATGTGCAGCAGTTTGTGGCTACCAGCAAATTTCCATGATCTATTAGTTTGGATCTGGGCTAAATATGAAAGGAAACTCAAGAAGTTATGGGTCAGGGCACTAATATATAAGCAACACTGGCAATAAATGGCAAAGTGCAGCCCCAGAACGTACCAGAGGTAGTTTCATCTCATCCAGGCATCTCTATTCAAAAACTTTGGGTTTATTGGGTGCTTCTCCTGCTTCAGGTGCTGTGGCAAACAGGATGCTTACTGAAACACTAACCTTTGATATGCTCACTACATAAGCCTTGAGAGCTGCAGATAAGCTGTGTGTGGCTGCTGGAAGCAGAAAACTTCAGGCCTTTCCCCTATTTTGTACAGTAGCCCTTAGATTTTTTCTCACCCTTTGACTGGAGGATGAATGAACAAGTGAATTCAAGGCAAAGAGTTATGCAGTAGGTTCGCTCGCTGTGTAGAAGGGGGATAAAGGTCTCCAGCTTTCCTCAGGTCCAGGTAAATACAGAATACTTCTTTCACTTGGCACTAAGTCATAGGCCAAGAAGCTGGGTGGAACGGAGTCACTCCCCAGGAGAAAGACACCGGTCTTCTCACCTATGTGTTAATAAACAGGAAAAAAAAATCTGGTAGCGCATCCCATTCGTCTTTGTGTTTTCCACTTCAGTGTGGCCATCCACATTCACGCGAAACCACAGTAAAAAGTCTGCACGTTAAAAGGGTGGGAGTTTACACTCACTTTGCTGCCATATAAACATGCAAGATGAAAAAGCAGTGGAGGGGGGGAAAATGAATTGGGCATTGATGGTAGAAGTGGTAGGAAAAAGGAGATTGTAACGCTTCCATGAAATCCTCGTGGCAGGTTGTAGAAGAGCCTTTTAAGCGCAACACTGAGACCTTGCTATGCTGGGACCCCATCATGCTATGCACGGCCCTAAGCCCCTGTCAATCTCTGTGGTACTCCTTCTTTCACACAACCGGTGCTGTAGCAGAGGGTGAGTCATTTGACGAGCAACGTGTATTTCTCAGATCATTATTACATGCACAGACCTTAAAAACCAGGAGTGAAATGGTGGCACAAACGTAATACAGGAAGACAGTACGCGCTGCCCTGGGAATCTTAATGGCACCCCTGTGCACTTCTGAACCAGGCAGAAAAGTCAAGAAGGTACGTAATAATGTATGTGAGCTTTTGTAGAACAAGTATGATCAAAATCCCCGCCAATGTGTTTCCCCCCTTCAACATTTCAGTTCTTTTAATCTTTGTGTCAACTTCCCCACGTTTCAAATAAACCAGGAACTATTAATGCATTTTCTTTCATTTCAGGAACCAGGCAGACTTTTGGCTCAGGACTTGGTGACTGGAAACAGTTATTTTGCCTCAGCAAAACGAGTCTGCATGAACATAAAATGCTTTGGAAGCCACGATGGCATTGGCAACATAATTCTTTCAATGTTATCTATGCGGTGTAAATCCAACCTTTTTTGAAATTCATTGCCTGCCAGGCAAAACTATTCATGCATAATACATATCTTGGAGCTGGACACAAGATTACTGACATTATATTGCTCCCTATTTCCTTTATCCTGGAAGCTCTGCATTTCTGGCAAACAGGAAAAAAAAATATCTTACATCTCTCATAAAGAAAGACCTCTGAACTATGTTTTTATTTACCATTTCTGAGCACTGAGTCAAAGTTTGGCATCAGCATAAGAGTTACTCCTGTACTTCCTTTTCATAAAGTTTTGAATTTGTTTGCATTGTTCATAAGCTACCTTCAAAACGACTCTCATTAAGAGAGAGCATGCTTTACAACAAGCCCAACCACAGTACAAGTAACAGCATGTGTTATAAAGAAGGTATGTATCAGTCATTCTTGGGGTAATTCTCGCTGTAACAAAATAAAAAATGAAGCAACTCTGAGGTAAGCCTGTATTTTTCCTCTGAAAGCCCTAAGTCTACATTCTGCTAATATTCTTCACGCTTTTATAAGGCAAGACAGTGCCACATCTGAGCTTTGCTCTGTCATCTTATGAACCCAAGCTTCTCATTAACCACCCTGAAAACAAATATTTGGTCCCAGGAAGAAATATGGGCATATGTACTGGGTCACATACATGTGGTAAGGGCAGTGCATCCTGGACAGACACAGCAGGCCTGCAGATATTCAGGAAAACCAAACCACGCCAGGCTAACTGTCTCTGTGTCAATGGTACTGTGCCTGCCCAGGAGGTTTGCAGACTATGGAAATTTTGGCCTTACTGTGTGCAGTTGTTACTTCTGGGCACAGATGATCAAAGTCTCACCCCCAGGGTGTCTGCAATGGAAAACGTCTTGGTTATATGGAGTCCCAGGACCCAGCATCAGGTCTTCACTAAGATGGCCCAGCCCTACCCCTCATCTCCATGTGCATGACAGAAGAATGGCCAAATATAGCTTTGACATCATAGAATCATACAATAGTTTGGGTTGGAAAAGACTTTTAAAGGTCACCTAGTCCAACCCCCCCTGCAATAAGCAGGGACATCTTCAACTAGATCAGGTTGCTCAAAGCCCCATCCAACCTGACCTTGAATGTCTCCAGGGAAAGGGCATCTACAACCTCTCTGGAAAACCAGTGTTTCACCACCCCCATCGTAAAAAAAAATCTTCCTTACATCTAGTTGGAATTTATCCTCTTCTAGTTTAAAACCATTCAAATAATTTCTGGGGGCTAGCAGTGGGTCAAATGTAAAAGAAACTTGGCCTTTGAGATAATTAAAGACAATCTGTAATCATGTTCTTCTAAGTTGTGCCACTGGCCACTTAGGAGTGTGACTATTCCCTGATCAAAGTTATTTCTAAGGTGTTTCCAAGGAGGTGTTTTTGAGGAAGTCAGTATGATTTAAACTCTTGGCTTTGTACTAGATAACAGTACAGTGAACATGATAAATACGCAGAATTGCATTGTGGAGCAGAAGTCAAGCCAGCAATGGCTGCTGGCATGGACCTACCAAATATTCAAGCCTCTGATCCAGATGCATCAGGTTCTCCCCCCATTGTTAATCACATCCGAGTCAGTATTTCCTTCAAGGATTATATGGAGTACAATGATAGTACAAGGAGTATAATGACAACATTTGTCCTAGCAAATTATGCAAAATATCACCTGACAACTTTTTGGCAGTTTCAAAATATGGAAATAGAGCTAAGAGGTCTTTAGCGTAGCTTTCCATCAGTGACAATACATCCCACTGATGCGGGAAAGTATTTGGTTTTCCCATCTCACCACTGTGATTTTTTAAACAGAGTAATTGTCAAAATCCAGTCTGCTTTCACTTCAGAATCTCAAACGACAGGGCTCAAAGATTTCTTTGTTGCTTTGTTTAAGTTCTCCTTTCTTTCACTACACCTCCTTCCTCCTGGTTTATATCCCTAGGTGCATAGGTGTTTGCTCAGCTAAAGCCTAAGACAGGAAGATAATACGGCTATTTCATGGGAGCTACTCAGTGAGGGCAATCTTGGGTTTGCACATCACAGCTGTGGGCGGCCGTGTCTGCACCAGAGCAGTGGCATGCAAGGCAAGTTCGCAGGCTGCAACAGCGCTGAGGGCACTGGAAGCTCCTGTGCTCAGTTTTGTGAGGGTCCTGGGGTAGCGATGTTAAACAGGACAGGAAGGCAGTCAGCGTCTGAAAGCATCTGTTCCCGTGTAGGGAATGGGCTGCAACAGAAGCCACTGCTGATTGAGGCACCTGCCACCTCTGCAACGCCTCTGCAAACACAGCTTCATGGGCAGAACGTCTGGAGCTCTTCCAGAACGTCAGTTTTCCAAAGGGCAAAGCAAAAAAGCGAGTGCTGCTACTGCTGAGCCAGTGCCCCCCAGTCATGTCACCCGAGCCGTGGCTGTGCCCTTGGCCGCAGGGAGCAAACTTTTCAAAGGAAAACAGTCAAGAGCAATGGACGTGTGGAGAAGGCCAGCCGTGCAACCCTGAGGAGACTGGACACGTGGCTGTAGCTACCTGGCACGGTTATGTTTTCTTCTCTCTTTGTCAGGACCTGAACAACCTGCCTTGGGGAGCAAGGAAGAAGGAAAACAGTGGAGAAGATGGAGACCAGGGCAGTCTGCAGGAAGACACAAACGTGACTGCCAGAAGAGGAGAAAAGAATTTATTCTATGCAAAAGTTATTTTCCATTCTATTCAGAAGTAAATTCAGCCTTGTATAAGAAATCACTTTAAAGACATGACAGTCTCTGCTACTGTTTTGGCAAAAGTGACTTTTCCTTCTGAGCAGCCTTTCAGGATTATTTTCATCCTGCTGCTTTCCGCATTTGTCCAGGCTGATTTCCTGCCAAGGGCTGCTGCTGAGCTCCCCACCCCTCCGATCCGCACAGGACCTCTGCCAGTCCTGCCTCTCCTCTCAGGATCAGGAGCAAAAGGGTGGCCTGGACAGTCAGCCCTGGGAGAAGCCAACCTCTAAATGCACCAACCAAGGGAGGCTTCCCACTGCCAAGAAGCAACAAATCACACTCCATTGCATTGCCTCTCATGTGTAACAGTTTAAAGTCCCCGGAGAAAGAAAAAAAACCTCTCCTTCCTACCATGTCCAGTAGGACGTCTCTTACCGGTGACCGAGGCTGAAATAAAACACCAGAACTTATGCCAACGCATGCAGAAGTAGAAGCAGATACAAACTGTGCACTGTTCTTCCAGGGATAGTGACACAAACCTCAGAAATTTAGGACCAGAATTTTCCATTTAAAAATTATGCCAGGATTTGTAAACCTGATACCGCCTCAGGATTTTTACTGTTCTGATTCATAAATCAGTGATTTCCATCCCAAAGGTAAAGAAAGGATTTATATTTGAAAGCATATTTAGGATTTATTGGCAGGATTTGCACTGTAAAGGCATGGAAGGATTTGTAAATCTAATTTCTCACTTCTAAAAGCTTTTAAGGATTTTTGTGTGGTAAATCAAATTAATGTAATTTTAATGTCATGATTAAAAATCAGGCAACCCCCCCGCTCCCCCAAATTTTGAACCACGTCACATGCTCATCAGTGAGAGCCCCTGGAACAGTAAGGGTGCGCTGCCATTGAGTGAGGCTGTCTGAAAAAGCCTCAGCTGCCTACCACGGAGAAAGGGCAGACAAGGATGGGTGCTGGAGAAGAAGAAACATTAACAGCACAGAGGTCTTCAACTTTTTTCTCAGTACCTTTTTTGCTTGCTTGTCACCGCCTCTCCCGACCACAGCAGGAAAACAGATGGGGCTCTTAACCCGAGAGAGGCTGATGGGAGACCACCTCCTCCTTTGGACCCAGCTGCATCCCCTCTCCCAGCTCATCCAGGGCAGCAGATACAAGGGAAGGAAAGGATCTGGTGGGTGATCAACCCATGTTTTGGGACAGATGTACGTGGAGCATAGCTGTCTCTAGTCTGATGAACACAATGACACCTCCTGATGCTTTGACTCTGATGGACTTCTCTTCTGCGTCAATCCATGTCCAGGTCAGGGCACGCCCAAACACACAGAGTGATGGCTCAGCTCACAGCATGGCTTCCGACCAGCACATCTTCATGCCAGATAGGCTCATGCTTCAGTACAGACACCACCATCAAGCTTACCGCTGCCTGAGAGACCAAGGTCCAGACTCCACTAATCCTTGAAACCCCAGCCTTCCCAAGCTGGAGAAGATATGCTGCATTATTTCTGCAGGGTTTATTTTGAGGACCTGAACTAATTTAGATCCTAAATAGATTTAGGTTTTGAAACGCTACTGGGTGCAGGCACCCAGGCTGGGCTGTCAGGGGGCACTGCTGGGTGGCTTCTGTGGGGAGCTTCTTTGTCTTATTTTCTTCTACCTGTCCACCTGTTGAAGAGAGGGAGTGAGAGAGCAGCTGGGTGGGCATCTGACAGCCAGCCAAGGCCAACTCACTACAAAAACAGAAGAAATGTTGGCACAGTTGAGGATGC
Organism: Limosa lapponica baueri; assembly: GCA_002844005.1. NCBI lineage: Eukaryota > Metazoa > Chordata > Aves > Charadriiformes > Scolopacidae > Limosa > Limosa lapponica. Next base: position 28,037 of record KZ507238.1, read on the forward strand.
TGAGGGAGCAACACCCATGCTACCCTTTTTCCATGACTGAAGTTTCATGTTTCTTAACTTTTCTGTGCCAGTCTGTCAGTATTTTTACTTGTTAACCTAATTATGAGTTTACATTTTAGAGAAAAACAACAACCACCCTGTTCCTGATGTTTGAAGCAGCTAATGCAAGACAAAAGAGTTCCAAGTACTTAATGATCCTCAAGGAATGCGTTGATTACAGTAACGTTAAAAACAACCGGTATCACATATGCACTTGGATTTTAACCAGAGTCTGTGTTCTGCATTCAAATTTGCCAATCAGTTTTTAAGCCTCCCGTGTCAGCTGCTAGAACGGCCTGTTTCTTTTCAAACAATGAAAATGACTTTTAAAGAAATGAAATTCCAAGTTCAGGGCCAAGTGTCTGCAGGGTAAGATCAGGGACTGAATCCATTAGCTATGCCAGGCCCTGCCAATCTGCATCTGGGAAAGAGTTGCATAGAGACGCAGTTAGCGGAGCAAAGGACCGGATATCAGAAGAAATGGGGTTTGAGCGGTGATATAATTCCATCCCTTGCTCATTTAAAATGTGTAGATAACTCGCTTCATCTCATGGTGCAAACACAGAGGGGGGAAAGAAATGATTTTCTGCTACTTCCAAAAGGAGCCGTAAAGCAGTATCTGGTTCCCAGCTTTGCAATTGCAGGCAGTATAAAATGTGGAGGTAATTCTGATTTAATTTCACTCTTAAATTCTGTCAAAATGCATCCAGTAAACAGGGAATATTCTTTATAATGAATAACAGTACCACGGGGTTTTAACCAAGACTATGAACCTACTCAGCCAGGAAAAAAAAGAAAATAAAAAAAGACTACACACACGCTCACAGATTTGGGAACACTCGATTCCTTCAATGTGTTTACAGGCCGAGCTGATGACAGCTTGCCCAAGGCTGCCCGGGACGTGGGTGCCAGAGCCCAGAATTTACCTGTGACTTTCACTAGTCCCAATCCAGCACCGCGACCTGAATTCTCGCCTTGATACCTTCACGAAATGAACGAAGAGGGAGGAAGTCCCAGTATTAGCGGAGATAATTCTGATGAATCACAAAAACTATAGCATGGCTGGAACATGTGTTTCTCTCCCACACATTAGACACAGGGATGATGCAGATAATCCCCAACAAACCACTGGCTTGGTAAAACAATTAATTACTGACCTTGTAAAAGCTGAACAGGATAAAAAATCCTGCTAACAGAACAACACAATGTACAATTAAGTTTTATCTTTCGACGAAGAAACCTCATTTGCACTAAAATATTGGGTAATTTATATTTTCTGTTTCAACAGATCATTTAAGATTTAACAGATTGCTGAATAAATTGTTTAAATATGCAAATCATCTGGGCATTTTGTAATATTTCTCCAAGGGCTTTTTCCCAGTAGTTCTCACCAGATCATGCAAATTACAAGTGATTCAGAAAAGGGAGCATATAATATTTTAATTGACAGGGTGTTTATTTCAGGTCCAGTTCTTTTACATCTTCCCTTTCAGATAACTAGAAACAGATGACCTCCAGGAATCCCCATATTCTGTGGGGCTCATGACAAAATCGAGTATTAGGAGAGATGGAGCACAGGAAATTAAGTGTTTTATGTAGATAAAATGAGCTGACTTGGGGAATACAAATAGTACTAAATTACACTATATAGTCTGCCCTGTACACCTAATTTCCATGATAAATGACGAGCTGTAATAGGCATTCATGCATTCCTTGCACGGCATCCCCAGAACTTCATTTCGCCTCTCCCCAGGTCCTGCTTAGAGGCCGGCAGCTGATGCTTCCCAGGGGTCCCGGGGCAGCTCTGCTGTCGGGATCACCACCATCCCAATGCTTGGGGTGGGGGCAGCTAACCAACCCCCCCCCCCCCCCCCCCCCCCCCCCCCCACACTGCTGCAGCCAAACCCTATTTCCATGAAGCACTCCCGGCTCGATGCTCAGGGAATCTACCTTTCCACCTCAAAGCCACAAAAAGGAGAGGAGGTTTCCTCCTCCTTTGCCATAACCGCCTCCTGAGACTAACTCTTTAATTACCCTACTTAACCACCAGCAGCCCAAAATCTGAATCTCTGGGCCAGAAAAGGAAAAAAAAAAAAAGAAAAAGAAAAAAGAA
>KZ507238.1:68907-84695 GCA_002844005.1 Limosa lapponica baueri
CCAGAGAGACCTTGAGGAGACAGTCCTTCCAAATGCTCTGAGCAGCTGCATAAGCAGCTCCACACCAGCCTGTTCAGCACACACAAACAGGTACACCCAGTTCTCTTTGAATATGCCAGAGAAATACCCTGCATCCCTTGGCATCCCAGGACAGCTAGGTACCCTGGAGTGTAACTCAACACCCTGCTTGTAGCAGGGCTAACTTCAAAGTCAGGTTAGGTTGGTCAGTGTTTGTACAGTCACGTTTCAAATATTTCCAAGGACGGAGGTTCTGAAAATTTACTGGGCAACCTGAGCTAGTGTGTAAACACCACAATTGTGATCTTTTTATCTTGTGGTTGGAATTTCCCCTGTTGTGATTTGTGAACATTGCCTGCTGTCCTTTTGCGGTACACCTCCAACCATTCTAAGTCTGTCTCTACTATAAACCCCCGAAAACAACTGAAGGCAATTGGTCCACTGGCCACCCTGAAGCTATCTCTTCTCCAGCCTGAACAAACCAAGCTCCCTCAGCCTCTCCTTGCACGTCATGTGCACCAGAGCCTTAGTGTCCTAGCAATCTGTCCCCAGACTTGTTCTTAGTGTGTTGGTGCTTCTCTTGCCAGTCCTCCAGCTGGGCTCTTAAAAGAGCTGCATATAGGAGAAGCATCACTTCCCTCAACCTGCTGATTTCATGCTTTCTAACTTGGTCCTGTATGTGGTGGTATACCACAACACGTGGTACACCACAATACCCAGGTATTGCACTGCTGCTCGTGTTCGACCTGTTGGCCACCAGCACCCCCAGCTCCTTTTCTGCAAAGCTGCCTCCTGAGCGGTCAGTTCTCAACCCGTGCTACTTCATGGGATTATTCCATCCCAGGTGAGGGACTGTGTTTGTTGAACTTCAGGAGGAATTTTTCAGCCTGTTTCTCAGCTATTGAGGTCTCTTTGCATGCAGCTCTCCCCTTTGCCTTGTCAACCACTTACCCTTGGTTTGGTGTTATCCATGAAGTTGAATTCTGTCACTGCCCAGGTCACGAGTGGAGGTGTCAAACAGTTGGGCTCAGTACTCAACCCTGAGGAATGCTGAGTGTAATCAGCTGTTAGTAGATTTTGAACCACTGAGTACTATTATTTCAGCCCAATGCTCTTGTCAGCTTTTCACCCATTTTACAGTCCACGCAACCAGTCTGTACTCTTCAGATTGTCTGTAAGGATGAGAAATAATAAAAGTTTTTTGCACTTTATCACTCTGAGTCCATAGCATGACTTCATACAGACACTGAATGAAAAGAGAAAGAAATTATCTTTGTAGCAATCCATAATTGCAGAATGCAGCTTGCCATCCTCCCTATGCATTTAGTACATTTCTTTATTTAAGTGCATACCCTTGGACATATGTCATTTTTCTGATGAAAAACTACGGTACTGCATGACCAAGAGTGTGAGCTCCTGCACTGAAGTTCAGAACGATGAAAACAGCCCTCCATCATCTTCAGGAAGGAATGCATTACATTATTTAATCCTTCTTCTGGTCCAAATCTAGATCGTGCCATGTCTAAGATACATTTAGACAATATGAGGAGTATATTTGCAGCTGGCTTTTGACTATTTTTTCCCAAGAGTTTGCTATGGAATGGCATGTACAACACTGACAGTAGCTGGTTAGAGGATAAAGGAATCCACATCTGAGCTACGGATTGTATAGAAGGTGACTCCTTTTGTTTGCTTTGAGCCTGTTGCTTTTATGATTCATTTGATGCCCCTTTGTCCTTACACTGAGAAGCAGTGAATAATCATCCTTTATTTACCTCTGCATTATCATGACTTTATCGATATCATAAAGGTCATTTATCTTACAAGCTGAAGGGTTCTAGTCTGCTTAATCTCTTCTTGTATGGAAGCTCCACACCTTAACCATCTGTGATACCTTTTGCTGCACCTTTTCTAATAGTACTGTATTCTCTTGAGATGGGGGGGATGAAGGTTATGCATCCTACTGAGGATGCAGCTACCATCTAGATCTGTACAGCAGCCTAGTGATGCTTGTTCTTTTGTTCTCTGTTCTATCTGCCTTTTTGACCGCTGCCAAGCTTTGAGCTGACATTTTTACAGAACTATTTATTATAATTCCAAGTTCTCTTTTCTGAATGGTAATTGCTAGTTCAGAGCCCATCATTCTATATGCAAAGTGAAGGTTGTTTTTCCTCTTGTGAATCACCTCACAAACAGTGAAATTCATATGCCATTTTATTCACCTATCATTCTTCTAAGAACTTTCTGCAGCCTGTCGCAGCTTACTTTTTTTCTTTTCTTTTGACCATTGCCCTAAAAAAATTAATATCGACTGCAAATTGACACTGCACTCTCTACTCATTTTTAGATAATTTAGGGGTATGTTAGACAGCGTAGGTTCTAGCACTAATTTCTACAACCTCTCCTGTTTTGCACAAATGTCATTTGTTCCTACTTTTTTGTTTCTTGCCTTTTATTAAAGTACTAATCCATGAGAGGACTTTCTCCTTTTAGGCTTTAGCAACTGGGTCTCTTGAAGAGCTTTCTGCTTGGAGAAGAGGCTGAAAGCCTTCTGGAGATGAGATAGACCATGAGCCTGTGACGCTTGTCTGTGTGCTCAGTCCACTCAATCAACCTCAGAGGGCTCATGCAGATTTGTGAGACATGACTTGTGTCCCCCCCGTGCCCCCGCCAAGTGATCTTCCCCAGTGTCATATTTGTCTGTGCACTTATGAATTCGGTTCTTTAGTGCAGCTTCTGTCAGTTTGCCCTACGCTGATACCAGGCCTACAGGTCTTCATTTGCCAGTATAAAAAGAAGAAACAATAAAAATGATACTGCTAAAAGCTGTTGGGTAAAGGAAGTGCCCATGTTTTGTTTTCTGCTCTGACTCACCTCTGGTTAAGTTTTCTGTCCCAGTAGATATACTCCCTGCTGTAGTGTATGATAGGGTCCTACAATAGCTCTTCTCCCCTTACAATGGTAATCTGAGATGCAGTTAATGAGAAGAATGAGGAAGCTCCTCATGCAAAGACATGGCTGACCTTGGAGTCCTCATGCAGATCCTAAACAGCACTGTCATGAATAAAAGTTTTGCACATGCAAAGACTGATTAAAAAAACGCACCAGTAAGGACCTCAGATTTCTTCTGGTTATTTATGGACACAGCTATGTATTGATGTTTACTGAGGCACAACTTAATATGTCTTTTCCCCTGTCCTTCAGTATTTTAAAAAAGTAAATTGTAGTTTCATAGGATACTTGGATCTTTATGCATGCCATATGACAACAAGGTTGCCATGGAGACTTCTCATCCTTGAATACTGGTGTAATTAATGTAGAAGAATTCATCTCCTTTTATCTGCATGAGAGTTACAAGACAGTCTCTTCTTTTTTGTCCACTTTTTTTCCTAGTGACGTGCATGCTTTGCGTAACAGAGCAAGGCATGTAACTCTGCAGTCTCCTGACCTCTGAAACAATGCAGAAAATATAGAAATACAATGTTCGCTGCTGCAAGCAAAGACCGAGATTATAGCCTGTGTGAAAAATGCATCAGTGACAACACAATAGCAGCTACTTGCACTAGGATGCGTACAAAGCAGTAAGAGAGCTGGAAACACGATGAATCACAAAATGGCAGCTCCTCTCCGACACTTCTTTTCCTTGTAGTATCACTAGTAATTTGTCATATACGATATGGAAATGTCTTTTTAATTAACTCATTGATAGCTTAGCAGTCACCCAACATACAAAAATCTGACCTGGAAAATTGCCTTCATCTGACATCACAGAAATAAATGTGTTGCTGTTTGGTGGTTAGCACCAAAAGCAACATGTTGCATTGATAATGTAATGCTTTGAAAAAAAGAAAAAGCTGCATATTTAAGAGCTGTTGGATGGAGAAAGGGATGTTGGCTTTAAGTCAGCAGGAATATTCTCTTGCAATTCTGTATAATTCTTTATTTACATTTGGGATGCTCTCCAAGCCTGAACCAAAGTTAGGCTGCCTTATATATTAAGGCCACTTAGTTTTTCCCTTCCATCCTGTCTATCATTAGGGATTCAGATCCTGCCTGGACTGGATGATTCTTTTCACTGGAGAACTAATGAAACCCTGACTGCACAAGAGACAAGAAAATGAGCTATTACAACGAAATAGGGTTTCAACACAATTGTTTAAAAGTCATTTTTGTTTTACTTTTGTTAGCACCTATTTAATTTCAGCATCTTGTGTTCTGTATAAATCAGCAAGGTTCTGCTAAAATTTCTACAGTCTTAGCGTTTCACTTAAGAATTTGAAATAAACAACCATTAGCCTGTCTCCCAACAAAAAAACCCACATTATTTCTGGGTTTATGTATTCCAGGTTATGCTGTCAGTAGAAAGAAATATATGTTCTCAATTCATGTTAATTAGCTCAACTGCTGAAAGATAATCTCTCTTGCTGAATTTACTTAATGGTCTTTTTTTCCTCATGGGGACATAAACTAAGGTACAAATCAGGCAGAACTTAAGGACAACTGTAAAAAACATAGAAAACTTCACCTTTCAAACTCTTTGATATTCCATCTGATATTCAGTAGAGCTTCCAGGAGTTACAAGATTTCTTTTTTCACCTTTATACTTCCACTCTCTCTGGTATTTTTGAAGTGGAAATACAGGAGAAATAGCTACTGATAAAAGCCATGCAACTCGGTCCTTGTAACTTTATTTTTCTGAGACTAATTGAAGTAAGCAAACCTCGGCTTTCCTTTCAACACATGGTCCAGTTTTACTTCTACAATGAAGTTTTCAAGCAGATTTTAGAGGAAACAGACTTCAGGAGCAGCAATCCCTTCTAGCATACAGGTAAGAGAGGCCAGAACAAGCCGCAGCGCTGTAGTGGGCAGAGCACAACTAACTGGCTATTGCTAAAAACATACCTTCAGAGATCACTTCTGCTCCCTGCGACAGCTGGCCCTTAACCAGATGCCTTTTAAGCAGGGCCTGGACTGGAAAACAGGGGATATGATCTCAATTTCTGGCTCCCTCACAATCTTTTGGGAGCCCATGTATTCAAAAGGGTTTTCACAGACCTGACATCCAGTGAACAGAGGTGCCCAAAGACCCTGAGGATGCTGGACTGGAGTTCCTTTTCCATCAGTGAGTCTGTTCTCATCCTCCACCTTTCAACCTTTTGTTCATCCTGTATGTTAAGACTGAAAGAGTAATCCTTTATTCCATACCTTGCAGAGCACCTTATTTAACTGAAAACCTGCTCTCATGTTCTGGATAAATTAGTAGATGAGATGTATCCAGAGATGACATGGCTGGCACGCTGCTCCTTGTCTTCAAAGCAGTTCTTGTGAGCCAGGTGGCCCCAGAGGGGTGTGTCATGCCATCTGAGTGGAACCCTACATCAGCTGCATCAATGGAAAGGGAAGAGCACAGAAAGACTGGAAACAAACCTTTCTAGGAGATGGGAACTGTCAGAACTCTCCACACAGGGCTGCATTCAGGTGTGCTGCACCCTAATATTATAGCTACATCCTCTGTGGAAACATTTGGTGGTAAGCAAGAGAAAGACAGAGAGAGGGGGAGAGGAGGAGTGTCTCTGCATCCATGAATGTGTCTCTGACTGGAAGGTTGTTGAGGTAACCATAATTTGACACCAGAGGTAAAGCTTGTTTCTGCTCTTGTTGCTCTTCTGAGGTAGCCATTAAGAAACTTACAACATCAGATTCAGATTTCTGGAACCTGTCCACATTGTGTCATAAACCAGCTTCTTATATAAAATGTAGGTAACCTATATTTTCATTTCACCTTTGGGTTAATTTCTAAGGGTCTTTCTGTCTTAAGTTGCAGAATTCTCTTGAAAGTGATTACAAAATGATCTGGTAAACAACCAGAACCAGCTAGAGTGCCTGGCACCTCTAACAAGATGAGTTACAATGACCCATATGGAATAAGAGATAGGACAGACTTTCCTATCTGAGGGTATTTTACTGACAAGAGTTTTAAGATTACATTTTCACTTACAGAAAAATGTTGTCAATAGAAGCAGATTTTCTTGTCGTATGTTTAGACAGAAAGGTTATTAACAGCATTTGTTGTCCAAACATTGCAGGCAGTGATCTCAGTTTGGGACACAAGGATTATTATATGGTATAATTCATTCTGTGTTATTTTTGGCTCACAGAAGTTGAACGGAAAGGAGAAGCGAGAGTTTGTGCCTACTAATGCTGCGTGGAAGGGATATTACTGTGCCAATGCCCAAGTAGCCTGTTGGCAATTACACCGCAAATGCCCAGGTAATGCTACTGCACTTACAAGGGAAGCCCATCTCAGCAGCCAAATTTTATTCAGTGAGCAAGGAACCAGAACTGCCACACAGGCTTCTGTGAGAAGTCAGTATCAAATGGGACTGCAGAGAGATTATGGCTTGCCTTAAGCACGGTTTTGTGTCTTTCGTGGTTTATGTTATGCACCTGACGCCTAATTCCACTCTGCTATCAGTCTGATTCTGAGCGAGGTTCTCCTGAACAATTCCCTATGTTGGCACGCCATAGATTTTAGAAAGGGAGTTAGGAATGTTGCTAGCCATCGCAAATGCCCTGAAGTGGAAAATATCATAAAATCATAGAATGGTTTGGGTTGGAAGGGATTTTAAAGATCCTCTTGTTCCAGCCCCCCTGCCATGGGCAGGGACACCTCCCACTAGACCAGGTTGCTCAAAGCCCCATCCAGTATCTAATCTAAATCTCCCCTCCTCCAATTTAAAACCGTTACCCCTCATCTACCACTACACTCTCTAATAAAGTGTCCGTCTCCGTTTTTCCTGTGGGCTGCCTTTAGGTACTGGAAGGCCACTGTAAGGTGGAAACTGGAAACTTTGTTAGCAGGTGTTTTGTGGAGCCTTACAGGTCATAGTTCAAATGTCAAATAGCACAAAACCAAGGCCAGCAATAGAGAGGTCTTCAGAGAGAGCGAGCAACTGCATGGCTCATCCCTTTTTACAATTATATTTTAAGATAAATGTCACTTAGGCCAGTCTAGATCTATTTAGTGAATACCATTCTACCATTTTGAACCCATCTAATTTCCTGACCAAAATACAGAATAGTGTCCACTCAGGCAAACTACAAAAGCCTAGATACATTACCTCCACATGTTCGATTTCTTAACAATATTTATAATGTCTTCAAAAGTTTTTTGAAGAAATAGGTATGTTTAGGGTGGTGTGCTATGTCACAACTCTAAACAGACATAACAGATATACCACTTTTTTCTGGTATGGGTTAAAGACAGTGTTCCTTCTGAGGTGTTTGTCACTTTGTGGTATATATCTATAATAAGCTCCCAAATACAGGGTAGTTATTTGAAAGACCTGGGATATTTTGGGTTTTCTTTTCAAAAGGTATAATCCCAATTCTGCTACCTTCAGTCACGCTCAGACTAAAGTCTCAAGTGTTTACTTGAATTCACGGAGAATTCACAGATTAAGAGCACACTCAATGCAAGAAAAAGTGTCAGGATCCAGTTCTACATAGTAGAATTATATGAATGTACATGGTATTTGATCTGTTGTTTTGAAAGTACACCACAGTAATAACCCTTACCTGTACAACAAGAAATAGAAGTGACTAATATATCACAGCTATAGCAGTTTGTTCCGTCTGTTTTTTTCTTAATGGGTCAATTGTCAGGATATCATCAAGCTTCCCCTTAAGCTTTTCTGTCCCTGCCCCCAAATTTAAACAGCTGAGGAACACTTCAGAAATCATCTGCTGAAGCTTATACACCATGTGCTTTAAAAACCATTAAGAGTGCAAATTTCCTAATGCTGCTTGATTTCTATTACAGCATTGAAATATTTTCAAAAGGCAGAAGTCAAGCACTCACTGTGGCAGAAACAACTATTATGAAAAAAAAAAAAAATCAGTTTCCAATAATGCTAACAATGCTGATGGGCAGACAAAAATGCAATATGGATCTTATGTTTTCCCAAAGCTATGCTTTTTATGGCTTTAAAATGAGGACCTTCCACAATGAAAAATGAGTTGCGTTTCCTCCTGACGCTTGCTCTTCTCACCATGAATTTCCCCATTAGCTGCTGCTTTTTTTGACAATCAGATCTTTTTATTTTCTAGGAAGTAAGTTGTCATTTCAGTTGAACAAAATGGGCTGTTCACAGAGTAAATGACTTAGAAGTATGTTGAGAAAGGCGCCTGCTCCAGCAGGGTCCTGTTCTTCAGCTCCCTGCTCTGTTGAATACTCTCCCTGAAATAAACAGGATTGCTCTCATTGCAGGGGTTTTCAGAAATGTGTATAACTGATCCCATTGCTTGGATCCAGTTGTGCAGCCTCTGATGCTGAAGATGAAGGAGAGTGCTGGATCTGACCAATAGCTGAGTTAAGTCCCTGTGCCATGGGAAGGTCTTATTCCAAGATTCAAGGAAGAATTTTTTTGAGCATCCACTGGGTAGTGCAAAACACTGCCAATGACAAAGCAATAACAGAATAATGTTGCTAATTGAGTTTCAGTGTATTTTATTTTATTGGCTTAAAAGCAGTGAAAACACACTAAATACACTTTTGGTTGTTCCAAGTCACCCATAGAGCCCGGAAGGATTAGTGCTGAACTTCTAATGTTCCCAGAGAAGTCTTTTTTAAGCTCTCTTCTCCCTTTATTTCTATTAATCACAAAGATTTTACAATGCTTATTTCAAAATTACTTTTAACAGCCAGTTCAGTTCTGACAGCATGCTGTTATCCCTTTCTAATGCATTATCTTTTTGTATTTTATGGGTCACAGACTAGGATATATGAAAACTTTCCCTCATGCTGACAGCACAGGACAGTCAGACACAAATTCCTGTATCTATCTAAATTAGGCTATCAGACCACACATTTTCTGTTTTGTTTTATTACAGCTGCTCAGCACCCTGGCATATTCAGAAGCTATTCCAATCATTTTCTTCACTTGATTCTCCCATAATTGTGAAAAAGGGGGTTGGAAAAAGGAAAACACTGTTCTCATTGTAACAACAGGCTGTTCTCTTGCCTCTGGGTGCTTGAAACACTAGTCTTGGATGCAGATTTGGATTTCCTGTCTGGTTTTCCCCAGCTCTGGAGGCTTTGGGGACATCACTGAAACTTCCTGTGCCTTGGTTTCCCAGTTGTGCAACTAAGATAGATACAAATATTGCCTCTATCTTGTTGGCAGAGTGCTAAGCAGAGAGAGCTCCAGTTGTAGTACCAACAACCAAATTAAGAAAACCCACCAAAGAGATCTTATTTGTAAAACATGGCTCCAAACAGGTCTGAAAGCCTTTCAGCACCTTTCTTTTATAACAAGACGGACAAGCAGTATATATATAAAAGACCATAAGTCTGTACTAGCAGAGATGACCAGTTCATTATTGTTTTTCTACAGATGAAGAGGGCTGATGGATTTTAGTTTGTGGTTTTTTTTTTCCTAAAACTTGAGAATCGAGTTTTCAGTTTGAGTTAATTGTTAGTCAGAGGAATTATGGCAATTTCCTCCAGCTGAGAGGTCTGCCCACTACTGCTTTAGCCTGGTCCCTGAGCTGTGTGATACGCTGCTGAAGAAATGCAATTTTAGGGCTAATATTAAGTTCTTTTATCACAAAGCTGTTGTCATATCAAATACAGCATCAGCGTGTGTCAAAAGGAGAATCGTGAGAATAACACTGAAAAAGCCCCATAATTCTATTTTTAGTGGGAGTAAAATCTCTTCGAAACTATTCCGAAGGGCATGAAATGCAGAAAACTGAGTCATACTGCAATGATTAGAAAGAGATTGCTCCTTCTGATGAAAGTTTTGAAGCAGCTGGGATTGCCATAATCATGTCTGTTCACTTAATAAACGTTGGTTACAACAGCCTTTTGAACTAGTTTACCTAATGCTTCAAAATCTTCCCTGCTGCAGGTAGAAGCCATTAGCCAGCCCACTCACAGTTCTGCCATTTAAAACCACTCCAACTCAAGTCCAGCAGAGGTACTGGGTATGCCATCATGGTGGTTGCCCGGGAAGTTTTTGGCCAGGCCCTGAGGGCTCTGCTAGCCCTGACTGTCCCTGCCCAGCCCCATGGGTCTCCCCTGACCCTGCCCACGGCCCAGGACCCCATCTCAGCCCCCTGGGGCCATCAGCTCCTCCCCAGCGCCGACAGAGCAGAGCTGGTCTCCAGCTTCGCACACCCCTGTCCTGCCTGGCCATAGGTCCCCCCAAACTGGGCACATCTACAGGCCCAGCCTCGGCCCATGCCCCGGAGGTGCCCAATACCCAGGTCTGTGGCTACCTTATGTCCCCAGGATGCCCTGCTGCTGGCCAGGGGATGGGACAGCCCCTGCCTTGCCAGGGGAATCCCCGCCGCTCCTGGTACCCTGGTCCCCAGGGAGCAGACCACCCAGGCAGAGGCCTGATGTTGTAGGCCCAGAGTCAACTCTCTGAATAAAAGTTCTATATTAAAAGCAATTTTTGGTCAGTCTCAGGTTTCAAAGTTATGGAAGATTTGCAAAAATTTTTCATCACCGCTGAACTTTTGAAACCATAAGCATGGAGAAAGAAGTAGTCTCTCCAAGTCTTACTGCAAATTGTCAAGGGAAATTCCAACGATGCTGTTTTTCAGTGTCCTAATAAGGGTGCTTACTCTGGATAGATTATACGAGTGCTGCGTATGTTAGGAGAAATCTGATGTCTCAGCTATGAAACACATAAACAGAAGTTTGTGCCTCATCATGGTGATGTGTGCTCATGCATGCGTGTGGTGACAACAGCAGAGTGGAGCCTGGAATTGCCGCTGCAGGGCAATGTGAGAGGGATCCCATTTACCCCAACCGAAACCAGCAATAAAAGGTATTCCTCAATAAAATTCTTTGACAGTGAGGCAGAGACACATAAAGAAAGGCAAATCTCCTGCAGGAAAGCTGTGATTATATAGACAACGGCCTCTGAGAATATTAGTCTTCATAAGGGCTAAACCTTTTTCGGTTTGGAATAACTTCTCCCTTCCCCACAGATTTATAGTTCCTTGGAGAGAAGGAAAAGGTTTTCATAGGGCACATTTCAATAGCTCAGCAATTTCTTACTCTATGTATTAATCTTACTATGAATCAAGTAAGTACACAGAGGTTTAAAGGGAAGACTTTGCGTGGGCAGAATATTGTCTGAAGCTGATAGCGCAATGGGGTTGTTAATGAACTGACAAGCATCTATGTAGTAAAAGACCTGATAGCAAACTTGCGGTCAATGGTGTGTAACTTCAGCTGGATGAAAAACACAGTGAAGCGTAGATGTCTGAGTGAGAAAAGCAACCACAAATGTTATAATCAAGAATATCATTAAGCAAAGCCTAAACACGTCAACAGAAAGAGAACATCTGCTACACTGCACTACATTTCTCTGTACAGGTTGGTCCTATAACATAGGGAAATTCACTTGTGGAAACATTTCATTATTTTAGTGTGAAGTCACACTCATGCTTTGTTTGATTACTCATTGTGTGCTTGGCATGAAACGTGCAACTTCAGAGAGGGAAATGCCTGACAAAGCTTCCACATTACAAACACATATGCTGCCCTATTATTTTGAGAGCTCAGCATGGTGCCCGGTTCCCCATGGTGGATTCCTTCTGTTAGACAGGAAACACCCACATATTGCCAGTCTTCACTGCTCCCTGCATCTTTCAGGGTGGTTCCAGGGAGGAAACAGACAGCAACTTTTCCACACATTGATGAGTTTCTTATTCTCTTCCTAACATGCTGTGTTTCACGAAACAAGAAATTGATTCCTCACTGATTAAAGAAAAAATTATGAAGCCATTAACTAATTTCCCATAATTATATTAAGGAATCAGACTCTATTACGCCTACAAAAGGCTGCTATGAACAACATCAACAAGGATGGACAACGATGGCAGAAGATTTGTAGGAAAAGAGAAAAACCACTAGCATGCAGGTCTATTAAGGCATGAAAGGGAAGCTGACATTAATTTGTCAATGGGAATCATAGAATCATAGAATGATTTGGGTTGGAAGGGACCTTAAAGATCATCAAGTTCCAACCCCCCTGCCATGGGCAGGGACACCTCCCACTAGACCAGATTGCTCAAGGCCCCATCCAGCCTGGCTTTGAACACCTCCAGGGATGGGGCATCCACAACCTCTCTGGGAAACCTGTTCCAGTGTCTCATCACCCTCAGAGAAAAGAATTTCTTCCCAGTACCTAATCTAAATCTACCCTCCTTCAGTTTAAACCCCTTGTCCTATGACTATACTCCCTGATAAAGAATCCCTCCCCATCTTTCCTGTGGGCCCCCTTTAGGTACTGGAAGGGGCTATAAGGTCTCCCTGGAGCCTTCTCTTCTCCAGGCTGAACAACCCCAGCTCTCTCGGCCTATCTTCATAGGATAGGTGCTCCACCCCTCTGATCTTCTTTGTGGCCCTCCTCTGGACACAGTCCAACAGGTCCAGGTCCTTCTTATGTTGGGGGCTCCAGAGCTGGATGCAGTACTCTCGACGGGGTTTCACAAGAGCTGAGTAGAGGGGCAGAATCACCTTCCATGACCTGCTGGCCGTGTTTCTTTTGATGCAGCCCAGGATGTGGTTGGCTTTCTGGGCTGCGAGCACACATTGCCAGCTGATGTTGAGCTTCTAATCAACCAACACCCTCAAGTCCTTCTCCTCAGGGCTCCTCAGGAAGAAGTTGTTACGTTTGAACAGGGAGGTGGAGGCACAAGCTGACTTTGAGGCAGCTGGAATAAGGACAGACAGTCTGACTTATGAGCAAAAGAGAAAACCAAAAGAAACCTCACAATATTCTTATTAGAAACTTTGTGGGAAAATGTGTAAACCCATTTGTTCATTTATTCTGTATATAACTACAGTCTTTATTCAGACACAGTGTTCAACTAGCAAGCTAGTGGGTGGCACCAGAAGGCATGGATGTATTGCAAATTACCAATATACAGAACATGTTTTATGCTAAGTGCCACCATAATATTGAATTACAGTATTGATTTAGAATTTTTTGAATCCTTTTAAGATCTGTTAATATTTTTCTGCCTGATATTAGGTTAACTAGCTTTTATTGTGGGTTTTGCAAGCGAGCAGCAGAAGTCACTGTGTTAGCTTGTCTTTTAAATAGCTCTTGTCACTGGGAGGCTTTGCGTAGACATCACAGGTGATGAGGTAGTGATACGCAATAATTCTGAAAGTATTTTTCACAGGAAACATAGACGAGAAGAAAATTTTGAAATGAACGTGAGAGAAGCTGCCTGATGGGCTGCAGTGGTAGAAACCAAACACTAGTCTAGTATTTTGTATCCAAATAACTCCTCCCTAAGAGGCCAGAGACACTTGTTTGCTTTTGAATCTGAGCACATGGACAGTAGTGTATGGTCCACAGGTAGAAACAGCGTGGATACTTTTCCTCCTTTTTCTTGTTAACTACTCAGAGACTGAAATGGAAAATACACAATGGTAAATTCATCCCTACAGATTCAAAAGAATTATTATGTACCTTCACCATAACAACAGATTGTTAGACCGCAAAAAAGTAGATGGGAATTTCATAGCATTTTAGTAATTACGCAGGAATAGGCCAGTGGGCCTTAACAATAGCTACAGGTTTTTCAGCACTTTCTAGGCAGGGATCTCGAAAGTACTCTTAACTTTATACTGCCTTTCTGAGTTATGCTTTAATATCTCAAGTCATTATGCAGAAAAACAGAAGCCCCACAGAAGCACCAAGTACTATGGGACTGAGATAATAAGCAAAATCAGTAACAGATCTAGAAACAGAACTCAGGGTTTGTAACTTCCAACCTTGTTTTCTCAACACACTCTAAAATGGAACGGTTTGCTCAGCACTCTTCAGAATTTGGAGCAAAAAGCGGTCTAAGTGAACATCACCTCACATTAGGTCCTGGTAGGTGTTTTTCTACAAAAGTAGCCTGTTCTGGCTTTCTGTCCGTGACTAGAGTAATGTAGGTCTGCATCGACAGCCTGCCAAATGGAGTAGGAAGAGTAATCAGTGTCTCAAAACCATCTTCCATAACACTAGGGCTAAGGAAATTTCAATAGGAAAGAAGGGAAGCTTATGTTCTTTTCTGCCCTATTTTTGGATGTGTTGGGTTGAAAGTTCAGAATCTGTTTCAAATTTTTTCCATACCTAGAATGGCATATTTCACAGAATTAGAACTATGCAAACCTCAGTCCTGCCAAAACAGCTGGACATGTGCTGTTGTGGGGAAATTTGCTGATGTCCACTGACTTGTTAGGACTGGTTGAAAACAAGAAAAGAATCACTATACATTTGGATGATCGAATTCCCTCATGGAATATAAATCAAAACATAATAAATTTATTAATTGTCATAAGAAGGGAGATGAAAAGTTCAAAAGATTACTTGCATATTTACTATCTCAAATCTCTTGACATCTAGCAAATTGCACAAGATTCCAGGCTTTCACCAAAATGCAAGTCAGATTAAAATGTGAAACCTTGCAGTTTACTGGATATAAAAGTTTGTAATCCATTTTTAATAGTTTGAGATTAATTCAAGTTATATATTTCCTATTAATCTGCTGAAGTGTAGAGCTGCGATCAGGAGAGAAAATAATGATATTTTGAATTCACTATATTAAATCGTCTTGTCTGGACTCGTTGCTCTTGGTTTCAGTTCTGAAATTCCAGGAATTACATGTAAGACATATAGTTCTAGATAAATTATTTTTAACACTCTTTTTTCCCTGTTATTCTTCTTTTAAAACTAACCTAGAAAAAATACAGTTTCTTACCCCACAACTTCCAAAATTCAATTGTGAAGCAAAAAAACCCACCAAACAACCAAAACACTATTCCAACTTGTATAACAAAGCATCCTATTAACTCCTTTATTAACAAGTGCCAGACCTTGTATTTAGATGGCAACCTTTTCATGCTTTTCTGGATTAGAACTAAATTCTAAAAGCTGTAGGGAAACACAAACTTACTGTATTTGATTTTGAGTTACACAAGTCTAGCAAGGAGTTCAGATGTTGAAGGAAGTGCCTGTACAACAAGTTGCAGCACAATGTGGAGAGATGCTAGCTATTTTTAAACAAGAAACAACCAAACCGAAACACGTGGACCTCTGTGCTACCATGCTGCTTCCAGAACCTGACCTACCTTTCTGAAAACTACTTGTAATATCACTGTATTAATGCTGTGAATGTAGGATATTGTAAATCTTCTCTTCCACTGAAAACTGCAGGGGTAGTCACACCACTTGCCTTCAAAATTGTGTATTTCCTTGCAAAATGGTAAAATAAATGATAGAAGAAAATGTTAAGTTCATACACTTTAAATGTAATGATGTTCAAAATTCAAAAGAATCCATTCAGACATGGTACGCAATAACACAGCAAGGAAAAGGTGAACTGGTCTAGCCTACAAAATAAAGTAAA
Organism: Limosa lapponica baueri; assembly: GCA_002844005.1. NCBI lineage: Eukaryota > Metazoa > Chordata > Aves > Charadriiformes > Scolopacidae > Limosa > Limosa lapponica. Next base: position 84,355 of record KZ507238.1, read on the forward strand.
GCAGAATTTGGAATTTAGAAAAACTTAATATGTTCATTAAAAAAACCCCCCAAAACAACAAATGAAATATAACATAACCTACCCATACCCTGTCGGTGATGCACACACAGATGAAAAGAACTACTTTTCTACTACTAGAAACTAGTTTTAACTACTACTATTACTTCTTTCCTTCTTAGGCAAGAATTCAAACAACCTGCTTGAATGCAGGGCAGATTCTTGGGAAGGACAACGGCCCTCTACTTTTCAACATATTCCTCAGAGGTCCTCAAGAGAACAGGAAAAAAAATCATTAGATCTAAGAGGAACTTCCTCTCTGTTGTACTCCCAGAGCATGGCCA
>KZ507239.1:11237-31835 GCA_002844005.1 Limosa lapponica baueri
CAGTGTTGTATTGTCCCCTTTGAAGTGACCTGCCAGCTGTATTGTCGGGTCAGCTGGAGGCATCGTCTTCAGGGCTTTGCAGTTCAAGGCACCCCCAAAGTTGGCAAATTTTACTACTTTCAGCCCTATTTGCAGGTTGTGGTGGACATTCCATATCTCTACCCACTCCTTGACAGTTGCTGGAGGCCAGAATGCCCCGGCGGCTGCATTTTAGCGCTGTTTGAGTCAAACGTCTGTATACCTGTCTCTCCAACGCACCCGCTCCCGTGATGGATCGCCCTTGTTTTTCCACTTGCAGAGCAGACGGCGCGGCTCAGACGCACCAGAGAGAGCCTCACGCCAAACGCAGCCCCGTGTGAGAGAGCCAAGCTGAGGCCAGTGGTCTGTCAGCAGATAGTCCAGCTTGGGAGGAGGCAGGAGCGGGATTTGCTGTCAGCTTCGTGCCAGTGACAGCACCGCCACGTTATTTACTGTAGATTAATGTGGGAGAAGGTCCTCGCCGACAACCCCTGCAAAACAGTTCAGCTTCAAGTGGAATTACAGTGGTCCTTTTAGATAAGTGTATTTTTGCCAGCTGATCCCCAACAGCACTCCCAGTGGTGGGGAAAGCTGAAACTATTACTGTAAATACAAAAGGGAAGACATACTTGGCATCCCTTTACATTCGAGCTGGCTCAGAAGAGCGTCTGCGTAGCTGTTCCGCTGCCAAGATGGATTGTAGTCAGATAGTACACATTGCAAAGGAACCAGAGCACACACTGAGATCTGTTGGGGTTTTTTTAACAATAGTTTATTTGTGTTTCAAAGGGATAGTTACAGGAATCCAGATCAATATGCTTGTCCAGAACTGTGCCTTCCTATTTTAGGGCCTGGATGAATAGGAGGTTACTTGAGTTCACATGCATATTGAGGGACCGGTGCCTGTGGTAATGCAGCCTCCCGGGCTTCGTACTGATCCTTTATGAAAGTGAACGTGAAAGAGCTGCGAGGCTGAAGCTGCCATTGTTCTGATTCCTGGAGTTTTATATTTTATTTTTTTTTTCCCCAACAAAATCCGTGTGGCGGTGCGTGTTGCGAGGCTCTTTATGAATGGTGAGGTCGTGTCTCAACAGGAGATGGTAGGAGCCGAGCACTCCCCATCCAAGGTGTTTAAATAGACTTTGGTGGAACGATTTGAGACGCGCGTCCAGAGAACAGGTTGGGCTTTGGACGGAATTGAACAATTCTGAAAGGGAAGGAAGATTGTCTGTTTCCGTTGAATGTTCTGATTTTTAATGGAAAATTGTAAAAGTACAGCTTCGTTTTGATGAAGATATGTTCAGCATTTCCCAAGCCCAGGTTTTGAAACCATCTGTATATTTTCATGATTTTAGCACTCTGCCCCATTTGGCGGGACAAGAAATATCCTTGACTAATGGAGTTGGTTGCATGGGACCCAAAAAATGATGCGTGGTTGGTTCTGTCTCTGAGATCTTTCAAGATGCTGTTCCAGACATTGAGTTGTAAGTGCTTGAGAATTAGACCTGTAATTGCCTTGAAAATCTTTGTTTATGACCTGTTTTTTACTCTACTGATCTTGATATATGTTTAAGGGACGCAGGCAAACCAGGAGTTTGAATAGACAGGGGTACGTAGATGCTGAGGGTAAGAGTAAGGTATTTTCCTGTATAGAATTTCAAGCCCTGATTTATAGCAAGCAGTAGGTTTGTGACAGTTTTGAGCAAGCATGTACCACTGCTGCACCTGGGCTTTTGAGGGCAGAATTGCGTCCGTTACTTGAGCATATACGGTATCTGGCTGATGAGGAATTGTGCTGCTCATGCTTTGAATGGTGCCACTGCATTTTTTGTGAAGTGTAGACTCAACAAAGTATATCAGCAGACGGAGACAGTTTCTTCTGAATTTCAACCTATGACAACTTTCTCACCACACGCTGGTCTACGTTGATCCAAGGGGCTATCTTGATGGGTGCGTTCCAGCACAGCAGTGCTTCAGAGTTCAAATTCTGGTGTCATCTGGCACATTTCTGATGTCTCTGGCTTTAGTGATGACATCCTGTTACATGAAGAATTTTGGCTGGTGCATGGTGTTCTCCTTTCGACTGTTTTGCATAGCTGAGGAAGACACCGTCCTGACTAAGTCAGTGTAGTTTGCAGCCGCGTGTCTGGTCTTTGCTGTGAGAAGGGCTTTAATCTTGGCTTAATTTTCTCCATTTTCCTCCTTCCCCCATGTGTTTGTGCGTTGCCCAGCATGAAAAGTGGGGCAGTAACCGGCGGTGGCAATGCTGCGGGAGCCGTAAGTCCCGGTGGAGGGCAAGAGAAAGGAGTTGTGGTTCAGCAGGGATTTCACACCCCTCACTCTTAATTGCACTGGAAGGGGAATGATTGGGAAGGTTATGAAAAGGATGTGGATTGTCTTCTGTTTGCCACTGGTTTTGTTGGTTTGTTTTTAGCTGAGCTAATGGGATGGGGGAGTGGAGAAGACTCTTCCCAGACACCCCAGCACTACGAGGGGAAGAAATGGATTTACAGGCTTTAAAGAAGCAAGGCAAGATTTCCAGAAATGCATGAATTAGGAACCAGGCATAATTGTGGGAGATATTTTGAGAGCAGAGCTCTTCCCAGATCCAGGTCCCTTTAAAAAGAAACCTGTAGCACGTTTCTGACCTCACAGAATTAGGGGACTGGTCCACCACTGCTGTGATGAGAGGGACAATGAGACCATGGGCCAGAAGACGCTTGCACAATCCCTCCTGGCCCTGGCGAGGACCTGAAGTCCCTTTCTGTCCTGAGCATACTAGAAAACTCTGCACATTGACATTGCCTTGCAGATAACTGGCTGGGAAAGGATTTCTTCAGGGCTTATACTCCACCTCCACCCACACTTGAAGTCCCAGAGTCACCAAAGAAAGTTTAAAAATATTCTGCCAAATGTTTGCTCAGTTAAATTTTTTAGGCCTTTTTGTACGTAACCCCTGTTTTGATTCTTGATTATTTTTTTTTTGTTCCTGTCTTCACTTTAAAAAGTTTTCTTTCGGGAGGATGATCCTGCGGAGTTGGATGTGTAGGAGACTCATAGAGAGACTGCCTTAGCAATAGTCACCTTGCAAGTACTCCCATGCAATGCTTTTCTCTGCACACATTTGTGATCTGGGAGTTTTATTTAGCACTTTTTGATGGGAATCAAGTCAGGGTTGGATTTCAGCATCTCTTGAAGAGAGGGAATGCTCGGCACAGACTGCATTGCAGGGAAAAACACCCAGCATGTCATGTGCCTGCTCACTCCTCGTTCTTCACTTTGTTCTTTGAGGTGAGAGCTCAACCTCTATTTGCCCCTGTTCAGGAGCGAAGTCTCTGAACCAGAGGGGTGACTAGAAGTCAGATGAGTTCATTTCTACATAACAAGAGATAGCTTTTTGCTTCTGTTTATCTTTGTGCTTTGCACAACTTTTGGAAGAAACTATGGGATTCTGCATTTATCGTATGATGCACGATGCTGTGGGATCCCTGTGTTGGGCCTTCCTGCACTTCCCCTTGAGGAAGAGCGGAAGAGAGGGCAGGGTGCAGCTTCAGGCTCAGCCCAAGTCACTTCATCAAGCCCTCACCTTCAGGGGCTGAGAAACGTGCTTGGGACAAGCTTCCAGCCCCTGTTGGCTCTTGGATGTAGAGGATCACAGTCTGTCCCAGCAATGGTTCCCTCCACCACTGGTGTGGGGCAAGTACAGTAACTTTGATGTCTAGTCAGCGGTTCTCATAGGAAGCTTATAACTGCTTCATTTATCAAGATTTTCAATGTGTGCACGGCTGGAGAGAAATGAAAGCAACAGATTTATTCCTTTAGGAGGTGGGTTAATCCTGTTTCAGCAGTTCCTGGGCGGGGGTGGGCAGGGGGAGCGGCAGAGCTGGGTCTGCCCGGCCAAGGCACACGCTGTGCGGTGCATTCAGATGAGTTCCACCTCGGCACGCACATTGCGGTGCCTTGGCTTCCTTCGCAGGTCTGCTCTTCAGCATCCCAAGAGGTCCCCTGAACAAATTACCAATTACATTTTGTGCTTTAATTAAACAGAAAGGTGGGCATACGCTTCAGCTTCACTGTGAGCCACAGCGTTAAATAATCTCTTGAATGACTACAGACTCAGCAAACTGGGGCACTGCTCGCTGCCTTTCTTCACGTATTGGTGACCCACCTCAAAGATTCCCCTGCGAGTGGTGAGTTCGGTGTCCTCCTCACCTGCCCCAGAGAGGCTTTGAGACTTGGGGATGGTATGAAGAGTCTTGAGCATCTGTTGAAGTCGGAGGGAGCCCCATGTCATTAAGGGCTGGCTGGAAGATGCTCAGAACCCGGCAGCATCTGGGCCCTGTGTGTAAGACCTGATATTAAGGCAAGGAGTGTATCCAAAATTTGTGCCACAGAGGGAAGCATTGGCAACATGACAGGAGCCCAAAGGTTGTGCTTCATTTGCATGTGCATTTGCATAATTGCAAATGCATGAGATGTACATTAATAATCACTCTTGCATCTTTATCATTCTCAATAAGTACAGAGAAAATTTCTTGCTCTTGGAGTTCATCAGCAATAAAAACCTGCAGTGTCCTCATTCTGTAATCGCAGGGAATTAGGGACACCTTGGGAGGGACGTGTTTTATCATTCTGCTGGATGTGTCTGCCCTTAAATCTGTGGTCCATAAAAATTCACTCTGGACTAGCTCTGGGCAAGAGATATTAACTGTGAAGGGAAAACTACTTTGAATTTTTTATACTATTTGGGATATTTTGAGGAGCCTAGAAAAGCTGGCGTCTGGGTCCTGTTGAATTTCAGTGGGAATTCCACCGCCTCTTGCTCTGTTCAGAGCCTCAGCACAACCCTATGGGACATGACCAAGGAGGAGTGTAATTCCTTCTGGGAGTGGGACTGATGTAGAGTGCTGTGTTGGATGGAACTGGTTGCTCGAGATGTATGGTCTGTCCCTGCCACAAAGACGTTATTCCTCAAGTAGACCAGGAAAAGGACTGGCAGAGGGAATGCAGAGACAGAGGGTTTCACATATCAGAAAAAGCTCTTCTTTACCAGCTTGTCTTTTTTTAACCTTATCAACTAAATTCCTCTCGTTCTCAAGCTTGTATTTACTTTGCAGAGTTGTTCCTTCAGACACCACTCTTAGAGTCTGCACTATACCATGATGGCATTTCTGAATTGCTGGAAAAGGCAGTGGTTTTAGGCTGGAGAGTGATAGATTTCTGCAAGTGATTAAATGATGCAGTTGTCTGTTGCAGGAGGGACCGGACTGTGATGGCCTTGATTTGATGGCCCAGTGCTGTGTTCCAGCCTGGAAAGTCTGGGCTTTGCTCATGTACTTCTACAATGTTTTTGTTACAGTTGGCCCGAAAATGAGAACTCAATTCAACAGAAAACATTTTTTGACTTTCTAATGTTTGTTTTCATTTTTTCTCAGATTTAAAACTTTTAACATGTTTCAGGATGGGGGAGATGGAAGGATACGATTACATCCCTCCCAAACCATCACTGTCCAGTGGCTTGGATTGAGATGACTCAGATGCAGAGTCCTTCTTTTCTTTATTTGGGCCTTAAATCAAATCTAGGTGGGTACCTTAATCATGTTAGAGGGCATTCTGGAGTAGATTCCTGAATCCCATCTTGATCTTCTTTAAAAACAATAGTGTAACTAAACATTATCACCACAGTGTTGGGTTCAAAAGATCAGCATTTTCTCTAAAAACAAATAAATATCAGTAGGGATCATTGTTATTGTTCCTTTATCTTCTCTGCTGTATGTGCTGTAATTATGGAATATTACCTTAATTGGTGAAGACAGGATAGGTTATGTCTTTACTGCTGCAGCATCTCAGTCTAATGTCTCCTTTGGGGTATTGGCTCCAGAGTTTTCTCAGTGAAAAAAGGAAATCTTCATTAATTTGTCCAAGGAAGCAACAGCCTGTGAAGAAGGGGACAGGCTACTTACAAGCCCTATTCAGTGTGACAGGAGGCCCATGGTTTTGCAACAAGAAATGCCATGTTTCAGGCACCTGCTTTGCTTTGGCAGGATGAATTCATTGCCGGGGATTGTCTGTTCCACTGTACGGTGTCCGAGGGACCTGGGAAACTGCTGAGTGTTCGCAGAATTGCCTTTACGCTTCCATTTCGGATGTCTTCAAATGTTTCTAAACTTAACACTTCGGAGACTGAGCAGGCATTGATTGGTTTCTCTAAAGCAGAGATCTCACGTTTTTCTTCAACGGGATTTCACTTTACCCTTCAAATAATGTTTGTGCCCTCAGAGTCATTGTGGCTTCCGCGCTTGCTTTGAAACTGTATTGATCATGTAATTAAAGTGTCTTCCGACCGCCTCGGGAATCTAGCAGGATTGAGACCTAGGCTTTCTCAGCTGGTTTCAGAAACCTCAGTCTGTCCTTCATTTTAATCTCAACTCCCAACCTGATTCTTGCAGGTACTTACAGATCTTGCAGCCTGTGCTCCTCAGAGTCTTCAACCCCGCAGAATTCAGTCAACTGGAGGGTGTAGATGGCTCTCAGTCCTGCGCTGTCTTAATTCCAGCCTTGCATTGCAGCTGGCTCATTTTAGTGGTAGTATACTGCTGTCCACGGGCCCCAGGGAAGACACAGGGGATCACTGTGCCAAACGCATGGAGACACGTTCCCTTGGCCTTTGCCGACTTCCAGCAAAGCAATGGGAATGATTCTAGTGCTTTTCATTTGAAGTTATCCATCTGATGGAAAGATGAATGCAATGATCATCATTCACTGTTCAAAACCATCATTGGTTCACTTTACGCTGGCTGTGAATAATGCCAAAGGCACAAAAAAACCCCACTTTGGAAAGATGGAATCGTTGATTGACTAAAATGAGTAATACTACAAAGTGAGCCAATAAAAAAGAAGCAAGACTGTGTCAACCATTCGATCCCTTTTCATCTCTGCGGTATCTCGCACAGCTGCTACTTCAAAGCCCTACACAGAATTATCAATACTTTTGAGAAGCTGTTTGGGATAGATAGTACAATTCCAGATGCAACTAAATTATTTTGGGAAAGAAAGGGTTTAAAAAAGTTGTTTAAAGGAATCAAATACACGCTTGTAACAAGAGGAGGCAAATCAAGAGTGAATGTGAGTACACTCTGGCAGAGAGCTTCCCAGCTGAGGAATATAATGCAAAAAGCCTATTGGCCAAAAGTTTGTGTCCAAGACTTCCAGAGTCCAGCGTTACCTATAATCGTGTCCAATCTCTTGCTGATCCAAAAGCCAATTTTTCAACTCAATTCCGGCTGAAATTAGAAACCCATGTAGAGATCTCAGATTGGTGAAAAAAAGCCTGTTACCGTGCATGCCAGAGATCATTCCTGCTGCCACATTCTGGACCAAGTGCAATTTCTTCTAATAAAAACATTTCTGGCAAAGCTGTACATTAAGAGTTAGTGTAATCGAATCTGGATGTGAGGAAAGCATGCAAACTTGCTTCCAAGTCAGCAAGAGTTAGGCAGGATTTAATCCTCCATGTGTTTTTATTATGATATAAAAAGCTGTTATATTGGTATTTTTAATACATTTATCAAAAGGAAACTGCAAATCCAAAGTCACTTCCAAATTTCCCACTGATATAGGAATGAGTAGCTGAGACAATTGTGAAGTGAACTCAGGCAATGGGATTTTGTAATATGGGTTTAGCTGCCAGGAGACCAGCACTCGGATCTGACTTTTAACCAGTTCACACTAGACCTATGCAAACGTTTTCCCTGAGCATTTGCTGTAGCGTGAAGCTGATTTCTTTTTCTTTTTTTTCTATCTGCTCTGTTTGTGACCATTTTTCTATTGGCTTTTCATGAACGTTTTAGCAACCCGTAGGATCTCCTGGGATGACAAAGCCCATCACCAGCCATGCACCAGCAGCTCCCACACAGCCAGCACCACTTACTTAGGGGCCTAAGAATAGGAGGCGGCAGACATTTCTCTTAAACCCTCTTTTTTAAAAAGAGCTTGGCTCTCATTTACTCATCTAAATAAGGTCCAGATTTTCAGAAGAGCTCAATAGATTGCGTGCTGAACACTTGTGAAAATAGAGTCTACATTTCACGTCTACTCTGGGGCTCAAGGCTTTCAGAAAGCTGGCCTCGAATTTCTTGTTCTTGGACAAACAATGGATGTTTGGGGATACCTTGGGGTTCTGCCTTCCTTGCCCTGGGGTTTCCAGTGGTGTGACGCCATCCAGCGTGAGTGGCCGGGCTGGCGTGACATCCTGCGGGATGCTCTGGGAGGAAGTGGTAAGGGGCCTCCGATACGGGAGATGGGCATTTCATTCCCTGCTCCGCCACAGGTGGCCTTCAGGGTCTTTGGCTGGGATTTTCAGGCTGTGTAATGGATGTTTGAGGGTCAAAAGGAAGCAATTCAGCTTTTGAGTCCTACAAGTACGATACTTTGAAAGGACCTGATTTTGAGACCTACCTCTGCTCTTTTAATATATATCACAAATTAGGCAGGGAGATTGGAGGCACTCGCAGTCGTCGCTCGGTTTCCTTCTCAGCTGGTAAGCTCTGACTTCTTGGTTTGTTTGTTTGTTTGCTTTTTAAAATTCTTGCCTCCTAGGGATTTGTGCAGACAAATGCATTAATACTATAAAAAGTGTTTGGGAACTAAGCTAATAGAGACGGTGTCAATCCCATGTACCAGTTCTGAAGCCCAATTTAGAGCAGCCTTGGGGCATCTCACCATCTTTTTGTTCCTTCTCAGTACCAATTACTTTTGGATGCTAAACAACCTGTCCTGAAGCCTGACAGTACTACGGTATCTTTCATCCTGAAAACCCCTAAAACTACACAGCAAATATATTACATAAACCATACAGGGATCGTTTTACCCATCTTTAGAAAGCAGCCTCTTGTGGGTTTGGAAAGTGTGAGAACAGCAGTGTTATGCAGGAGGCATCATTTTTAATCAGGATGCTTTCATCTACACAGTGAAAGCCTCTTGCCAAAAGCTCTCTCATCTCTGACCCCTTACGCGGTGATATAATGTAGTTCCTCCTGGGGCATGAGAGACGCTGAGGTCAGCCTTGCCATGTAGTCTGAATTACTGATATTAAAGAGGATAATTGGCATTTCTACCACCTGGTACAGTTAATAAGACAGCATCCAGATCAACTGTCTAGAGCCCTGTAAAATAATCATAAGGAGAATACAGTTCTTCAATAGCAATAAAAGTATAATAAGGTCCTCTAAATAGAGTAACAAAAGTTGAACGAACCCAATATTAAAACACTATATATTATTAGATTTTTTTAAAAGTCCATAACAAGGAGATCCTTTGGCACGCCAGTATTAAATCAAGTTTAACAAGCAAGTTAAATAAGCAATTAGGAGTGGGGATTTTAAACTTCTTTCCAGTCTCAATTGCTCTAATTTAGCACAAGTGGAGATCTGCCGTGTGTATTGGATGTGATGGCTGTACCCAAACAGTGGCATTATCAGAGAGACTGGCATTTTTAGAAGATGACTTTAAGACCTGATTCTCGTGGTGGGTCAGGTTCCCCGAACTGACCCTTACTTAAATGGCCTTGTGTCCGAATGCTCACCCAGGATGTTGGAGACCCAAATTCAGTTTTCTCTTCCGCCCAGGAGAATTCAGACCAAAATCTCCTTCTTTCCAGAAATATCTCTGCCCAGGGAGCTGGTTGCTCGGCACTGAGTGTGTTTTCCAGCACCGCAGTTAGTTTTACTGGTCTCTTAATAAGAATGCAGGAGTCATTGGATAAGGAGGAGGGAAAAAAAATCTGAGGCCTTGTAAAAAGTGCCTTTGCCAGTGGTAGGAGACCTGAGTTCCAGCCGTAACTCCAAGGTTGTTTAAGTGTTTTTCATGGAACAGCTGAGCAAGCAAAGAAGCAAAACTGGAGGAGCTTGGGGAGTTCAAAGGAACCGAGTGAGGTGCCTTTAGGGTTGGCGGAAGTTTTTAGGTTGTCATTTTGAGCATTGGAATCTAAATCTGAAGATCCAAGTCCTATTTTAGCCTCCTCCTGACGCACTCTCAAAAAAATTACCTTTGTCTTAAAAAATGTGTATACACCAAGCAACAGGCATATTTTCTGTTGGATGAACTCTCCCAGGAAACCATAGTATCTTTCTAGCTCAGCCACTGGGATTTTACTGGCAAATTGCACATCAATGTGTGAGGTCCTCAGATGCTGTGTGTTGGAGGAGCTCCATGACTGATATTGCTGGTGTCCGCATTTGCACCAGTGACTTTGAAGAATCTGGTCACTTATAGCCATAGAGAAGACAACCATCCTTTCTGCTTTTCTAATGGATGAATCTGTTGTGGACGTCCTTAAAATAAGGTGGGATTTTTAAGCCATTCTCTTCAAGTGTTGTTACAAGAGGGATATTGGAGGGATTTTGCAAAGCTGGACTGGTGTGTTGCCATCCCTGGCAATTCTTTGTTGATAATGGACTCCATCACCTTTAAAGTCTCTGTTTCTGCAATTATTGGAAATGTCAGGGCTGGTAACTGACCGGCAGAGTAAAGACAACCAACTGTTCTGGAGGAGTGAAGTGTTTCAGCCACATTTTGCTTTGCCATTTTCATATAGCATCAGGAGCGTGTCCTGGTTTAACTCTCTGCTCAACAGCAGCAGAGCGGCAGCGCTGGTCCTGCAGGCAGCACTAGGCATGTCCCTTTTCATTCTCCTTTGTATGACCGAATATTTCCCTTTAGCTATTTTAATTTTTACAAAGAAACTTTTATCTGGAGCCACATGTGCAAAACTCTCAAATGGGCTGTTTCAAATCTAGTCAAGGTCATTGAAAAAAGATATTTTTAAAGTGGCTAGGGCTCTTAAAAGTCCTTTTGGATTCCCCAGAAGCAAAAAAGCAGCATTTACCCTGTAAGCCTTATAGATCAAGGACTTGAGTATCTTTCAACATCCTAAAGCCCGTGCAGACTTTAAACTGGTATTCCCAGCTCATTCGCCAAAAGAAGAGGAGGAAAATGAAATGAACTAAAAGCTTTTGCCTTGAGGTCTGGTGCAATAGGCCCTTCTGAAGTCTGGAGTCGGAATTGTTTCAATCTATGTAAATATTGGGAAATTAAATTCCATATGTCCCATGCCAGATGCTCCCAGCTGCTGCTGCTGTGTGGGGAACGGTAAGTAGACAGTTTAGCCTTGTCGGACGGAGGGAAAAAAAAAAAAACCCATAAAAATTAGAAAGGGTGGAAGAGGGGGGGTGGATTGTCGTTTTGGGGTCAGGAGGGTAATGCTCACAAGTGCCGATGCCAGTGAGCTGACAGGCCACATCACTGGACAGTTGTAAGTGCCGTGTGAGGCTTAAAACTGGAAGACCCCAGTGAGGGCGTCGCAGGACTTGGCGTGAGAGCTTGACTCTAATGTATATTGTTTATTTCAAAGTGTGTAGAAATTGCGTGCATATGGGAAACAGTCAGGTTGGAGCCGTGAGTGGCTCGAGTGGGTAATTCCAATTTTGTTGTAGCCTGGGAAAAATAGAGGAGGGAAATGCCCGTCACTGCCCAGCCATTGCCACTGCCTGCCCTGGCCACTTGTCACCGGGCCATACCCCACCATTGTCCTTCTCCATCACCTCAGCTCCGGCCTTTAGCACTGGGCTTTATTTGTGTCTTACAGCAGGCTCGCACATTTATTTAACGGGTTTGTTATTTATATTGCGAGCCTTGCGCTGTGGAAGGGAAAGAAGTAGAGCGACGCAACCGCAATTTTAAATGACCTGTTCTTAAAAAAGCACACACGCCCTAATGAAACTAGAGATTTAGGAATCCTCGTGGAAACTCCAGCTGCCTAAAAATAGGCAGTGCCCCTCTCGCATCCGCAGGGATCCGTCTCCGCGCTGCCGGCCCTCGGCGCAGCCGTGGCCGGGCCCGGCCCTCCCCTGCTCCGGCCCACGCTCGGGCCTCCCTCCCCCTTTTTATTTTTATGTGTTTTGTTGGTTTCTTCTTTTTCTAACGCGGTGACAAGTGGGACGGTCTCTGAAAAAGAGCAGCCTTGTGGCTTGCCCCGAGGTGGCTGCAGACGCTCGGTAAACACGAGGGAAGCCGGAGCCCCGTGGCCGGGCCGAGGAGGGCCCAGCGGTTACTCAGCGTCCGCTGTCCCAGAAGGGGAGACTCACTGTGAAAAAGCCCCGCCGCTTTATTGTTCTAACCTTTATTTAAATATAGAACCCATAACCCGTTTTTCCAGAGAATTTAAAATAGCGGGTTTTCTGCTCGCAGCCGCCCCGTCCAGCTTCTGAGGTATCACATACTTATGTATTATTTTATGGGGCTGACGGAGTGGGAGTCGAGGGGGAGAAAACAGCTGAAATGGCCAACAGCGGCCTGCTGTGGAATAAGCCCGTGTGTACGTGTGTCTCGGGAGGAAGGTTGGCTGCCGCCAGCCTGCCAAAGCCTGCTCTTTCTTTTACGTTAGCCCGCCATCCTCCTCCTGTGACTCCCTGGCATGAGGGGCTCAGGGAAAACAAAATCCAACATTTTTTTGCCAACAAAAACCACCATTTCCCCACGCAGCGCCCACAAGAAGGGCTGGGGGCGGGTGCCCCCGCCGTCCTGCCTGACAGAATTATTTGTAAACTTGGCCAGCGGAAGCATATCATTAGAAGTGATATTTTCTAGTGGCACGCCTGGAAAAAGAAGCGTGTGTGTCGGGGAAGAGGGTATCAAACGAGAGAGGCCTTTCCCTCGGTGCTGCCGGAACTGCTCCATCCAGCTCTGCTGTCCCCCTCTGCCGCAGGGTTTGCCCGGCCTCGAGACAGGCATTTTGGTTTCTTCTATGTCAGAAGAATCCCTTACAACATCCCCTTCATTTCCTTTTAGCATGTTTTTGATACTTTCCTGAAGACTTTCCCCATAGAGAGAGAAGCAGAGAAGCCATGAGGAAACACCTCCCTTATTCTCAGGTCTGTGGGGTAGCGTTTGCTCCAAACCAAAGCTTTTTTAAGCCATGAATGCTGATATTGTGGTATTATCTTGAAGTTCCTGTGGAAATGTGGGCCTGGGGTAGGTAGTGCTGTACTGACCTTGCAGGTCTGTGTGGGCAAGACAGACAAACCGCGTGTGGGGAGGCTGGTGTGGCTCACAGAAGGTCACACCAGAGCTTGGTGGCAAAGCCAGGTCTGCTCCGCTGCTGGCGCCGGGCTTAGAGGCTGCTCTGGGATCTTGTATGTTGGCCGTTCTCTGTGTGGCAGTTTCTGCCCCATTCTCACAGTGATGAGTGCTTTGTTCTGCATTTTCCTCTTGAAAGATTATGTTTTAGGGACTTAAACCACATCAAAGCCGTCAAGGTGTGCATATCGGTTTGCCAGAAGAATCTCAATGGATGCACTTACCACTCTTGTATCTGTTTCACTGGTGCTTCCCTGATGTCATAGGATTTAATTCTTAATTTTCTGCGTTTCTGAAAGGTTGGTGCTTTGATTATCTTATGGCTGACCAAAAGTTGCCTACCTGTCTCCCAGTCTTGAAAAGCGGGGCTGCAGAACTCAAAAAGTGTTTGAAAGTCATGGCCGAAAGATACAGAGCCGGGAAGTGTAGAATAAATGTAAGCTATAAAGAGGTATTAACCGAATCAAAATGGAATGAGGATGGCGGGTGGATGTGTGTCCATCTCATCAGAGTGGGTGTCAGAAAGGTGAGGTACCTTTGTGGGGAAAAAGTTGCAGTGTCTTTGTTTGAAAAAGAAAAAGGAATTATCTTATATTGAGTTGGTTATATCAAGGTGAAACTGTAGCGTACACAGGGCACGAGGAAAAGTTTTCTTTCCAGAGCTTGACAAGATCTGTTTGCTGATTCTTCTCAAGCAGGTTTCTCATAGCTGCCTGGGTGGGTATGAAAGTGATGATCCTCCCTGTCCACTTGATGTTTTACGTGGTAGTAGTTGTCCTGGTGTAAAGTCGCACAGGAATTTTTTTAATTATTATTTTTTTCACTCAGGTGAGGTAAAATTACCGGTCCTTTGCCACTCCTTTTGATGGATCAAGTTGAGGTAGACGATTGTTCATGTTTATTATTCATACACAACTTGTATAGCATAGTAAGACACTAAAATCTCTTTGCTCCCAGAATAAACTTCCAAACCATTTCAGATAAAGACTATGGCAACAGGTTTATCAGTGACTCAACCAATATATTCTGGTACAAGGTCTTAGATCAATCATTATTTGTTATGGAAATATACAGAAGTGCTAAGAGAGTATTGTGTACATTATCATGGACAACACACAAACAGTAAATAAAGGGAGACTGATAAGGATCGAAATGGAACTGAAAGTGTAGAGGTACAGGAATGGGTTTGAAAGATTTTCGAAGTTCTCTGCCTCTGTGTTTCCTCTGCTGCTGTCCAATATGGCATCTAAGGCATTCATAGGAAAAAGTGACTTTTTTTGGGAGTCCTTGTGTGAACATAAGTTGCTCATAATGTGTGTTTCTGACCAATGTCTCTAAACATGTGGAATGCTAATTGATCTTTTTTCAACTTCTGTAATCACATGGGATTTGGGTTTCCTTTGAAGTCCTTAGTGAAAGTTCAAGTTGGTTTTTATTTACCATAATTTATTTACCTACTTATAACTGTGAAAAAAGGGCACTTCTACCATGATGTCAGGGGGCCAGCCTTCCTCTCTGCTCCCCTCCCACAATGTGACCATTATATCAACATATGGCAAACATTTCTCCTATTCTGTGTTTACTCCCAGCAGTAAAAATTCAGTAAAAAGCCAAGGGCCTTCCATAGGGAGGGGAAAACTCAACTACAACCTTCAGGACAGGAAAAGCAAATACACTTTTAACAAGAAAGTTATTGGGACATTGCTAAATATTTCCAAGAAATAAAATAACAAAGGAGCTTGTATCCAAGAGGAGTCACATATCTTCAGAAAGTATAAGCATCATGGAAAAAAATCCTGAAGGATTATTATTGAAAGGTTAGCTGAAATTAAAAGCACGTTTATGCAGCCAAAGGAGTTTTTGGGCTTTAATTCATTAGCTCAGGTTTCATCTACCAGGATTCCGCCCCCGGCACGTGTAATAAGATTAGTTCATTAATCGTCAAGTCCTTGGGAATTAACATACTGGAGGTGCTTTTCTCCCCCTCTGAAAAGTCCCCCTGGATATATAAACACAGCAGTGATTTTGTTGAACGTGGGATCAGAGTTAGCCGTGCCAGGTTTGGCTTGATGAAAATGACTGAATCCTATAAACAAGTGAACAGTGGGAGAAACGTATAAAGAAAAAAACCCTTGTTTTGTCTTTTAGAGTTGTACTGCAATGTTTGGCTGATTGCATGCGGAAATCCAGCGTATTAACTCTTTTAAAGAAGAAAAAAGGAAAGAAAGAAAAAAAGGAAATATAGAATGGTTTGGTTTACAGGATAATTTCCCTGGGAGTTCTGCTCCCTACCTGCCACCCCCTTCGAAAAGTGAGAAGGAAAGGTCAGGAGGGGACCCGAGCAGCAGTGGGGGATGTGTGCGGTGGGGATGTGTCTGCATCCTTGGGGCCAGGCTCCGGTGGAGTGACACAGGAGCATTTCTGCCTCCCCGAGAGACGTGTGCTGTACGTCAGTGGAAGGGACAGCAGCGCCGTCCCAGGGTGATACTGCCCTTGCTCAAAAGGCAGGGCAGACGGTGGAGTTGCTCCTACAGCTGTCTGAAGGTACGTGGCCAGCAACGTGGGAAAAAGGATTTTGGGACTCTCGTCTTCCCTTCCCTCACTCAGAGCCTAAACAAGGTCAAGGCAAGATGTGGCCCAGTCCTTTTCACTGACCGAATGAGAAAGAACCACCTTTGTAATAAGGTCTTTTAAAAATCACTTGGGTCATGCGCCCATTTACATTGTGCCATGTTGTCATGCAATTTAAGCAGATTAAAAACACATTTAACAAAGTGCAAGGAAGGAAATGCCCTGATCCCAAGTGACAAGGGTCAGAAGTGACATGAATGATTAGGTGCGTTATTGGGTATTTTGATACGCCGTTGCTAAGTTCTGAGGTTCTTTAAGGATTTTGAGGCAGGGAACGTAAGGCATGAGACTCTGGACTCGTGGGAATTTTACCTGCCAGAGGATATTCGGCTTTCCTTTTCTTGTAATTTCTGAATCCATTTTTTCTTCTCTCTGCAATCAGATACAAGCTATTTTGTAATAGAGACATATTTCACTTTTGGAGCTATAGGAAAACATTCCTGACGTTGGCAAAGGAGACCAGGGCGGGATGATTTATGAATAGAAGATTAAAAAGAGCTAAATATGGCTGCTTGGTTTAAAATGACTAAATGGGTATAAGATAACTATCTTCAAACACATAAATACTAGAGAGAAACAGAAATGTCTAGTTTGAGCCACAGAGGCAAACCTGTAGGCAGTGGAAGGAAAATAAGTAAAACTCAGGCTGAGTTTCAAGAGAAAATGCCTAGTAGTGAGACCTCTCTCAAAATCTCAAGGTACAACAATGCTCCAGTTGTAATAATGTCGTAAAAGTGTCCCAGCGCTACAAATATTGTAAAGAGCGCTGGGCATTTCCTATTTATTATGCCCAGGTGGGATTAAATAACCCAGGCAAAGGAAGGCTTGATTCAGTCACTAGCCCCTGCGAGGATCTGGAAGGAGGTGCAGGAGCAAATCGGGTAAAACCTCTCAGTGCCAATGAGTGGAGGGAGACAATGACCAAAGGGAAGGTGAATGTGAAATTATCCTATTTGGGCTCAAAGTGTGATCTGAATGGTGAATGCTCTTAATTGAAAGCATGGCCGCTTTCGTAACCCAATACCTCCATTACTATTCTAGGCTGTAATTGTAGCTAATAGAAGGAAATGGATTTATATTTTGCTAGAATGCATTATTTACCAGTAAGAGTTTTAGGGTTCATGCAGCGTTACGGTGAGAACTGCTTGATAAAGAGAGCCTGAATAGAGTCAGCTGCGCCGTATGCACTGGTTTTTTTGGGTGTAAACCCTAAGTCCAGAACAAAACGAAAAAAGAGAGGAATAGTTCTGTATTGACATGGCCAAATGAGATTTTGTAAAGGCAGCAAGAAATACAAGGTGAGGGTTTAATGTCACCGTAGGATATACAGCCTATAAACAAGGAAGAGAGGGAGCAGGGAGAGGGCAGAATATCCCAAATGTTCCTAAATCAAGGGGCAATATGTAGAGAAGGACTGAAAAAACAGCAATTGCAGGGACCCTTTCCAGATCTGATGATGATCAAGCCCTCCTAAGATGATAAAGATCCAGGGGACATCCAGTTTCCTGGAGCAGAATCCTGTACTTATTTCCTTAAAAGAGAAACTTTGTCATAGAATCATAGAATTGTCTGGGTTGGAAGGGACCTTTCAGATCATCCAGTCCAACCATCAACCCAACACTGACAACACCATCACTAAACCATATCTCTAAGCACTACCTCTACCCATCTTTCAAACGCCTCCAGGGACAAGGCACTGCAATCCCAACAAGGTGTATCCTTCTGCATTTTAATTCTGTTCCATCCCCTTGCCAGAGAGGGAGCAGTCTGGCGTTACAAATCATGGAGTAACATAGGAAAGAGCCGCAATAAATGCGGTTATCAGGAAATGTTTATAAGCGAAGGGCACTGGGCTATGAAATAGTCCCTGCAGCACGATGGTGGAATCCCATTGTTTAGGGCCTTTTTTTTTTTTTAAAGCAATCTGGACAAAATCCTAGAAAACGTCTTTGAAGACAAACCTGCGCTGGCAGGGAAACGAGCCGGATGATCTAACTGGACTTCTCCACCTCCAGCGCTGGCGATGTGAGCGCGGCGTCCCGGGAGGAACGCGGGGGCCCTGCTGCCTGAGTCACTCCAGCAGGGAGGGGGGTCGGAGCCCCAACGGGCCTCTCCCAGCGCCGCCGACGCCGGTGGGACGAGCGTGTCCGTGATTCTGCCCTGTGTAAGAAGTCGTTGCACAACCTGGCCCTTCCATTAGGAAGTGAGCCATCTGCGTGAACAATTAACCATGCACGTCCTAGGTGCGATTTCTACACAATCGTTGCTATTTTGTCATCCATTCCTACGTTTTTTGTGGCTGCTGCTTCTTTCAAAAACCGAAGAAAACAAAGCAAGCTATTTTATATCTTGTTTTTCTTAGTAATTTATGATTAATGGGGTAGATCTTGGAATCCCTACTCAGTTTTCACTTCGTGTTACCCAGGGCTTCTGTTTATTCATGTTTTGTAACAGAAATAATAAGTATTTCCTTTTAGCCCAAGGCACCTAATCAGGATTAGGCCTGGAGCAGAATACTTTGCATTCTTGCGTTCCCGGAGTACCTTGATGTGGAGTTATCTTTTGTCAACTGTAGATTGAATATTCAATTACACTGGTCTTTTTTTTTTTTTAAAAAAAAGGTATTTTAGGGCCTATCTGATCAACTGATAACTGAACACGGTTATTCTCTGTACTGCGTTTTGTGGCTGTGGGTCTTCGTACAAGTTCATGGGCTGAAAGTTGATAGTTGAGGAAGAATTTGGTTTGTGAAGCTGCCTCGTTGAGGGACTGGGTGCTGTTCCCTGCCCTCTAAGCTGTGCAGCAGCCTGCATGCATCTGGCACGCAGGTTATGGGTCTCAGCCCCACGCTGGGCTCAGATGAGCTACTCATGCTTTTGTTCCCCGGTTTATGGGGGTTACGGGGTGGGATTATCTGCACCACAGGAGTGACCGTATCTTCTCCTACCTGTTGGCTCTCCCTCCTTTTCTGCAGGCCAATGAGCACTATAATTGTTAGTAGAAGCTGCGATTTATGTACAAAATCAAGGCTCTTTTGAAACAGCATCTAATTTGCAGTTGCTTGAAATAACAGTCTGTCTGTGTATCTCCGGTGGGTGAAGATAAATAAGTTGGAGGGAGACAGATGTCAAATGAAGGCAGTGTGTGTCCTGGGTGCTTCTCAGCCCATGCCTCCTTATCAAAGCCAAACTGCATTGTAGAGCTTTTCTGCAATTACAATAATAAGCAGCTTTATTTAAATGTAATTGCTTTAACTGAAAATATCCTAATGTGGGGTTTTTTTGTTCTGTCTGGTGTTTGGAAAAGTCTCCATAGCTTTGAGTCACCTATTTTGAATTTTGAAAAGGTTCATGTCTGGTTACAGTACAGACATATTATTATGCATCGAGGTCTTAGTCATTTTGTTCTGCTCTTGCATCCTGGTGTGCTTATTCACTTTGGTTTATCTGAGTAGGGAGGGAGGGAACTGGAGGGAGTGGGAAGGGTACAGAGATTGAAGGAAAGGTTCCACTTACATTTAGAAACAGTTGGCCTTTACTTTTTAAAAAAAATTATTTTGATTTCATTGACTTACTCTAAATAGTGATATAATTGTGAAAGAAAAGTCCAGAAAAACACTGTTTTTTCTAAGACAGCTTTCTGAGTTGTACACTGTATTAGCGAATCCCATTGAGTTGTAACGTCAGATCTCACCTCTCCAAATAGCTTTTATATTTACAGTGCATTATTTGCTTTCATTTTTATACAAAGGGATTACTTGTTCCTTTTTTATTATTATTATTTTTCCTTTTCCGTTACTGTGCCTGTAACGTACTCAGAAAGCTGGGTTGTTACAGTAGTGCTTGGCAGACCTCACTAGGAACCGAGCAAAACTTCCAATCCCTTGACCTTTGGTTTTCCAAAAATTAAAATGTGCAGCAGAAGTGTGTGCGTTAGGCTTATCGCCTAAATACCCCGGCTGGTGCTGCGGGGTTTGGGCGGCAGGCAACCTCGTTCTCCTCTGCTCCCTCGCCTTTGCTCCCCACCCTTCCTGTCCCAGCTGTGGTCTGCTCGGCCACGCAAGAGATTTTTGAATCAGGGCTCCTGAACCTCCTCTCGACCCCATG
The DNA here is from genome assembly GCA_002844005.1 of Limosa lapponica baueri. Taxonomy (NCBI): domain Eukaryota; kingdom Metazoa; phylum Chordata; class Aves; order Charadriiformes; family Scolopacidae; genus Limosa; species Limosa lapponica. Next base: position 31,127 of record KZ507239.1, read on the forward strand.
CAGGACTGTACGACGTGAGTCACTTCACCAGTCAGCAGTGTTTGGGCTTGTTTTGCCTGAATATTGGGCAAATTGCATCACTGGGCTCTTGACGGGAGAGCTGTGGTCACTGGGTCTTCCTGGCCTGGTGAGAGCAGCAATAGGTGACATGGAGGTGACACCGCTCGGCAGAAACTGCCACGGCAGCGTCCCTGGGGCAGCCTGTCTACCTGTGTGGCTCCCCGTCACCATCTCTTCAGGCAGTGGCAAAATTAATAAGTGTGAAAAAAGAGGATTATTAAACAAAACTACTGTGGCAGGAGGACTCGTACAGGCTGAAGTAAGCACGCTATAAGGAGGAAAAACACTGGCCAGGTACAAGGAGAGAGCACAGGAAAATGGGGAAGGACACATCTGTAAATTAATATGAAGAAAGGAAGCAAATTTCCTTTCAGGCTGTTCTGAACACAGCTCTCTGTTTGCTTGTTGTTGCTTTTACCAACAGGGAAGTCGGCCTTTTAAATCTCTCTCCGGCTGTGCAGGTGGCAGTGTAAGTAGCATAAAACAGAACTTGTCAAATCCAGGAATCTGGCTTGTGGAGAGCAAATCCCAGAAAGAGGGGAAAAAAAAGAAAAAAGAAAAAAAAAGAAAAAGAAAAAAGCCCTCAACCCCAAAACAAAACAAAAACACGATACCAAGCTCCTAGCTTCCCCCATCCAATAAAATCATC
>KZ507240.1:92025-103131 GCA_002844005.1 Limosa lapponica baueri
TGTTGATGGTGCCACCGTAACTTTGGTGCTGGCACCTTATGGAATAACACCTAATTCTGCTATTCCTACCCTCATTCTGCTGCTGTTTGCCCACAGATGCTGAGGCATAAGCACTGCCCGCCTGCAGAGTTTATCTCCCAGCCGAGCTGGTGGGCGCACACCCCTGCGGCTGTTCCTCCGAGCTCCTTCAGCACTCAGAGGGCCCGTCAGGCAGCAAGAAACTCCCTGGGCATGTAATGGAGCACACACGTGGTACAAGCACTACTTGGTAGTTTGAGGAAGCTTAAATTTATACCATGACGCCTAGGGGCATCCCACAGTCTCACAAGCAGCAGGAACAGAAGTTGCTGCGAGACTTGCATAGCTTTGCATCTTGTTCCTACACGACCTCTTGACCTTCTCCTTTCTTGGGGCTTTTGTGCTTTCCAAGTAAAGTGATGCTCAGGGTAGTCTGGGGGTGACACTGCCTTTTCCTACTGTCTGTGACCCTTGTCCCCATGGCACAAGGATCACTCCTTTTCCGTAAAAATACTGTTTTACAACTGCTGTGTCTTACCTGGGGAGGAGGAGTAAGCATCCTGCCTCAGAGAAATGTGGAAGGGAGGAAAGAAGATTAAATGAGTCCCCCGGGAACAGTGGCTTTTGTGCTCAGAGGATAGCTCAAAACTCAAGGAGAATAGGTCCATTGCATTTTCAGTGGTCCAGTCTTCCAGCTAGTCTTCCACCAGCAGCATTGAACCAGGCCATGCCGTGCCTCACCTGCAGAGGAGAGGTGACTCTGGACCCTGTGCCACCCCAGGCTGCTGGCCGTACACTGTTGTCCCGTGCTCCCGCACTGGCACCTTTCTCCTGGCCCACCACCTTGTCTGTGGTGCTGAGAGCCAGGTCCTGCATGAGTGCAGCAGGTGAATTTCTGCAAAGACAGAAAAAGCCAGAAATTAGGTACAGATTTCAGCACAATGGCAAGAGGCTTTGGTCCAGGGCAGGGCTATTCCCTAGCCTCATCCTCAGAAACTGTTACATCCAAAACTTAAAAATACAGCAGAACTAGCACAAGGCTGACAATAAACATGACATTTTCTCTTGAGGAAACTGAAATTTTGTGACATGACAAGCAACTGAAGCCATGGTCCTGCACTAAGAAGGGTTGTTAATGATAGGCAAATGACTCAGCCCTGCCTTAGACAATTTGCATGCAGAGCAAGGTTACAGGAATCAAATACCACAAGGTAATTTACGTGGGGACTTTGCAGCATGGGAGATACTATCATGCTTTCACCTAGCATGTGATAAGAGCACATACAGCAGGCAGTTACTACAGAGGAGCCTAAACTTCCTTAATTATACACCAGCATATTTTGCATCTCTTAAGCTGCCCTAGTTTCTTCTGGGTAAAGCACTCATTGAATTGTTGGGGTGGTGGGATTTTTTTTAAATATAATTTAATTATTTTTTTTTTACTATGGAGAAGTAAATACCAAAATATGGTTTAAGGCACTAAAATGCAGATAGATCAAGTTGGTCATATCAATAAATAAATGATTCTAATATAGCAATTAAACAATTTTTGTCTCACCCTGTTATGGTTTAACCCCAGATGACAACTAGGACCATGCAGCTGCTTGCTCACTTCTCCCCTTTCTCCCCCAAAAGGGTGGGGAGAAGAGGGAGAAAAGGAGGGGAAAAGGCAAAAAAACATAGTGGGTTGAGATAAAGACACTTTAACAGAACAATAATGGAAAATAATAATTAATAATAATGGTAAAAGAATATACAAAATAAAGTAATTCAACACAAGTCGCCTCACCAGGCCACAAACTGGTTGCCCGGCCTGTCCCAAGCAGTGACCCTTCCCCCCCCCGACCAAGCCCCATTTATATAACAAGCATGATGTCTATGGTATGGAATATTCCTTTGCCCAGCTTCTATGGGAAGCTGAAAAAAGTCCTTGACTAATATAAACATCACCTGGCAACAGCTAAAACAATATGCATTGACACTGCTTTCATACCAAATCTGAAACACCGCAGCCACTAGAAAGAAAATTAACTATCCCAGCTGAGACCAGGACACACCCCAAAACATCTTTGTAAGTAATACTGTTCTAAAAAAAAAAAAGTCCTTGCCTTCTAGTATATCATTCCCATAGAATCTTCTCACATGGTTTCATCCCACACGGACACTGTATACTACTTTAGGGTAGTCATTAACAACTATCACTTGGAATTGGTTATATAAATATACGTGTGTATATATACATATTTATATTTATAGTTATATAGCAAATCATACATTCACCTTCAGATTTATTTATTCTTACAGGCTATTTGAAGCAGTGTGGTGGCTGATGTACAAATAACTGCAATCCAAAAGTTCTTGTAAACTATAAATCAACTTGATCTGCAAATTAAGGAATGTTCTGAGCCTCTCGCAGGCCTGTGTTAAACTTCTGGTTTGAGCTAGACCTCTACCTTGAGACAGACTAAAGACAGCCAGGAGTTGAGGTTTTTTGTATGTTCTGTCTTAGCTGAAGCTAAAGCATTTCACTTTCTTGTGAAGCAGTGTTTAAAACAAACTTTAAGATGTGCTGATCTTGTTTTTCATTGAGCAACCCTCAGTTCCTTAATTATCACAGAGTCCTTTATTTATTCCCATTTTTTACACAGGGAAATGAATTAAGAAACTTTGCTAGACAAATAGCTTAAAGTGGGCATCCAGTATATTCAAATTCAGAACTTACTCCTAAGAAACCCATGCACAAAATGCCTATTTTTGTCCGTGACTGAAGTCAGAGTCTAGGAAAGCGATCACTGAATCTGCGCTGCTGGAAAGGGAGAATTATAATTTCCTCAGTGAGAGGCTGGGTTGGGAAGTTTTCTGCCTGTTTCATGAGAGCAGGAATTGGACAGCCGTCACGCTGTACACTAGGTTTTTCTTGCTTTTCTGGGTTGCATGTATATGTTTATTACTGGCACTTCCCAGAAATGGTATTTCATTTCCTCTGGAGTTAGAAGTTGTGTAAGAAACATAGTCAAGAGTCCAAGCAGTGGAAAAAATGCCTCAGGATTAAGGTACTGAAAAATCTCACTGCAGATCTGTTTTCCCCAACCCCACCAGAGATGCCTGTGTGACACCGGATAGCTCATTTCCACACTGCATAGTCTGGTGACGGGCAGGAAATTAAAGACTCTATCTTATGATCACAGTGTACATTTATGACTGGGCACAAGTTAACTTGCAGGTAGCAGTGAAATTCTTGATTTCCCTAATATGTATGTAAATGCTTGTGTTTAAAATTTCAATAATAAACTACATTGCAGTAAAAAACCGCAAAGCCACACCAAAATTTCCTCTCTTTAAGAGTAATACACAGGAATTTCCACAATTACATGCAGCTTACAGGAAGAGAGAAGTTCTGCAGCCTTGTTAATACACTCTTAACTTCCTTTAACAGACAAGAAGTAAACATTACGAAGACTTCAGAGTATGTTTTCCAAATGCAGACATTTCAGAAAGGAAACGTGGTAAGTGGGAGACAGCATCCACATGAGACTTCCGACTTTTTTAAATGTAAGATTCTGGATGAAAACGAAGAAGAAATCCTTTTAGAATAGGTTTTAGACTAAGACCCAACAAAATAGCGGTACTCAAAGCAGATGCAGAAATCCAAAATGAGACAGCTGGGCTCTCTCGTGCACAAAGGTGGCCAGCATGGGGAACAGAGCTCTGCTGGACCTACTGAGCAGGGACTGAGGACAGGTCCACATCTGAAATCTTTCCTTGTAGTAGGGCTGTAAGTGAACACTGTTCCCTTCTAGGATCTGACATCCAAAATCCTTTCCTGAAGAAAGGTAGTAACCAGGACTAAGCAAAGGGCACTTGGAATAGGGTAAAAAGTTTTAAATATATGTTTAGGGGCAGCAGGGGAATGGAGGATGAAAAGACAGTGGGTCCTGTTTCTACACAATAGGTTCATGAGTAAACCACTTGCCCAGGAAGCTGAGGATTTAGTCTTTCCTCAGTTTGTGAAGGCTGGATTCAACAGAGACTTTTGCTGAAGCAAAACTCCAGACACATCAGGAAACTTCAGCTTCCAAGACACAGCTGATGCCCAACTCTTCCTTCTGGACCACAGCTTCTAGATCCACCCTAGAACCCTGTAATTGATGTAGAATTATATGGCACTTTATCACAAAGGAGGGTAGGAGAAACGCCATCTGTCCCACTATGACTTCTTGCTGGAAAACCCGGGAGTTGAGAGCAGCAGGTCAGAGACCTCGCCACGCCCTGCCACCACCTGCAGGCTTCCCTCCAGCTGCCCACAGTAAGGAGAGGTTCCCCACGACCCTCCTAAGGGGGCATTAAATGTCAGCCTTTCCTTCTGCCGGGAGAGGAAGAACTTCCTGAGGACTAAAGCTATCAGTGTAGTTATTGAAGTCCAGGCACCAGCAAATAAAAGGAGCAATTGTGAGCACTTTCAGTCACGCTTAGGTGAAATGAATAACAGGCCTCACCTCTCCTTTTTATTTACTGTCAAAGAGCGTTCATGTGGTACTTCTACCTCAGGAGCTGTGCAGAGGGTGGATGCTGGGATGGCAGCAGCTTAGTCTGACATCCTGTTTCCGCGGGAGCTGCACGGCAGCGCAGACCCCTCCTGCCCTGTGCCCTATTTGGGGACGACCGTCGTGCGTGTCCCGCTTCCACATGACCGAGGCAGCCGGGCTTGTGGCCCGTCCAGCGACACGACGGGCAGCTATGGCGACCTGAGGGCTGAAGTACCCCACATCCCCTCAGCCGAGGCCCCGCCCCCCCGCGGCCCCACCCGGCGCTGGCGCCTCCCGATTGGCTGGAGGGCCGTGGGGTGAGGGGCGGGCTGTGCGGGGCACGCCGGGAGCTGTAGGCTGGGGCCGGGCTGTGGCTCCCGGCGCGCCGCGCGCCGCCGCGTGACGGGGCGGGGGGGCCGCCATCTTGTGCCGGAGGGGTTCTGTGCCGGGCCGCCGCCTCCGTCCCGGACGGGGCCTCCACAGGGGGCCGGGGCCACCCCTCCTCCGCCCCGGGCCGCTCTCCCCGGCTGCTGCCGTGCCCCGAGGCGGCCGGAAGGGCTGCCCTCCGCGCCAGCTCGAAAGCCGATGCTGCCGCTGGACCAGCGCCTCCCCGGGCCGCGGGCGTAGCGGTGGGCGCTGCCTGCGCCGCTCCCCGGGAGGCGGGCGCCAGCCGCCCACCGCCCGCGGATCAGGAGACCGAGGGCCGGCCCCGAGGAGCCGCCGCCGCCCGCCCCATCAGGCGAGGGGCAGGAGAGCCAGCGCCGCGCCCCGCCCGCCCCGGCCGGCAGGAGAACCGGGCCGCCGCTGCACCATGAAGATCAAGGATGCCAAGAAGCCGTGTAAGGCCGCGGGCGGGGGGCTCTGAGGGACGGTTTTGGCAGCTGCCTGGGGAGGAGGCTCTGCTTGGTCCTTGCGACCCTTTGAAGTGAGGGCTCGAGTGATCTTACAGACCTGTGTTTGCGTTGGAAGGGCTTCTCTTTGAGTGGAAAATAATCAGGTTTTTGGGCACGGGTGCTGTTTTTAATGAAAATGGCACTTAATCAGTGTGCTAAACACCTGCACAGGCAGCTGCAGTTGCTACAGTTTTTGTTTTTAAGTGCTAATCAACTTTGACTTCTTTAGAGGGACTATTTGTTAATATTTGGGTAAAGTCTTTCATTAAAATACACTGAATGCTCCACTTTAATAAGCACAGCTGCAATAATATTTCTTACTACTTATTATTTTGGAGTACCGTATTTGTTTTGGAGGGCACAAACATGGTTCAGACTCAGGTGAATGCAAACAAAATGTCTAAGACTACTGGTACTTTTTTGTGGGAAGAGAGAATTGGATTGAGTAAAGTTAGTTGATGTACAAGCAGTGTTTTCTTAGTGCAGCAGATACACAGCCATGCAAGTCAACACACCTGTCAAACTTACACAGGTGTACCCTAGCAGGGAGGGATGCAGGTATTGCTCCACGGTGTTTTTTTTTTTCTTCTTTGTTATCATAGGTAAAGACTTATTTTCAGAGTGAGTTACTGTATGGAAAAGATGGCTAGTCCTGAAGAGCTAGGCCTACTGTTAGTCATATGACATGCCTATCTAATGAAGAGCATGCGACTAAGAGTATATTGAAAGTGTGTGTTTTAAATATACTGTTTGAGCAGCCCAATGAGAAGAAACTCACCAAACATATATTTAATACTGGAAGTATTAGTGTAGCTCTAGAGAGAGCTACAAACGTGGATTTGAGTTTGGCTGTGAAAAGACGACATTTCTTGTGGTGTGTTAAGGAAACCAACCCTGAACATGCATCTTGTAGCGCGCAATTTGCCATCACCTCTTATTAGTGCAAGTGTGTGGAAATTGATGAATTGACTGTAATCATATTTTTGAAGAGTATGGTTAGACAGCATTTTTTCCCTGGTATAATATTTAAGGAATGCTACCAAAACTCTGACCCAGTAACTGGCTGTAAGGTGTTGTAGTGGTTGGTTGGGAATTTGGAGTGGTGAGATTATGGCTGCTTCTGCTGCAGAAACCTGCTAGTTTCAGGAGTGTCTTCGTAGCGCCTCAAAGATTTGTTTTCTGTAGTGGCGGACTTAAACCTCATGTTTAAATAACGATACCAAATGTGATCGAGAAGTTCTAAATGCTTAAATATGGTAAATTTGTAGTTTCACTCTTCTAGTTCTTGAACCTGAACTTTGGTGTTGGTTTTGTGATGGGAATCAGAAACAATTGGAACTGCATAAGCAGTGAAAGGGAAGAACACAGTGTCAAACTATGTTGTTTATTTCATCTTGACTCTTTAGCATACTTTGAAGCCGGTGTGTTTTTTTTTAAGATAACAGCACTTAGTTTCATAGGCAATGAACTTTAGACTCACTCTGCAAATCTCTGCTCCTCATTAGTCACACTGACTGAAGGGGTAGAGCAGCTGAATGTTTGAAGAGGAGCAAATCCACAAAAGCACTGAAGATGGACAAGTCCATTGATGTTCGGGGGCTTTGGTGCCCAAATACTGCTGTCAATTTGGCTTATGTGCTCAAATTGACCTGAAAGCTGAGTTGGGCTCACAATGCCACTTTTAGATTGTCTAGTTACAAATTATTTGGCTAAGACAGTTGTAGACACATTTCAGTACAATTGCTGTTTGGTTATACATTTCTTAAGCAAAGTCAGTATTTAATCATCTGTGTTGGAGCCAAATTTGATGCAGGGGAAAAATGGTTAATCGTTATTTAACAAGAGGTCTGTTGTAAGAGCCTACAAAGTGGAATTGAGAAGATTCCTTTAGCCTACTTATATCTGTGATGTTTACCATCATGAAAGAAAGCAGGATTGCACCAAGTGCCATGTCCCTCAGAAGAGAGGTGAGGCTAAAACGGAGACACCTAACAAGTTCAGAATTCCTGATGTGGATATACTGCCTAGACATGTTTGTGCGGTCCTCCCTTTCACATCATCACCTGGCTAGTGCTTTTGCTACTTCACTGTTGTAGAAACTGTGAGAAATGCAGCTGAATTTGTGGAATGCAGCTTCTGAGATTGGCTGTCTTGAAAGAGGCTAGTAAAGGGCCATTTAGGTTTCCTTTGCAAGTGATGGGAGGTGATAGGCATTTTAAAGGAGGGTAACAGAAATTCATAAATTAGGAAAACCTTGTACAAAGTGGTTAGTGTAGCAGTGGGATTGAGAGAGCTTGTGGAGCCTCCATCCTTGGAGGATTCTTGAAAAACTTAGGAGTCGTTCACGTCTTGGCTGGACAAAGCTGTAGCTGACTTCATCTGGTGTTGGCAATTTTCCTGCTAGTGTGGCTGAGAGGTTGCACTAGATGACCTCTGAGGACCCTTCCAATCAGCAGCTGTGTGATAGCTCTTCTGAGAAAATGCCTGTGGGGAAGAATGGCTGGCAATTGTAAAAGAAACTTCCAAAGGTTATTTGGGGGGTGGAGATGACAAGTGAGAGCAAAGAGCCTTGCAGAACTGCTGCTGTATGATATCTGTCTAAAGGGAAGAGAGGAGCCACTCAGTCAGAGAGAGCTCCTTGTGTTGGCAGGGGAAGGTGAGGCACCCCAGAGTCTGTGTTTGCATCTCTGAGTGTTAGCTTATGCCTCTGCATGCTGTATCTCAGTATAATAAAAACACCTATCTCCAAAGAGATTGCTGCTGCAATGTCAACAAAATTAACAGAATGAGCAAGGAGGGAGAAGATGAAAGCAGTGTTTTGCCTTGTATTAGCTTGACATGGTATCCACTTGTAGATGTGATAAACCTAATGAAGAGCAGTTACAGTAATTGCCGATTACCACCTGTCCTCCCACTAGTAAATGTGGCCTTTCTGTAGCGTGATTAGAGATGGCTGAGTGGGAAGGCATGGTGAGTTTACTGAGTTTGATGGAGAAGTTTTCCCATGAAGGAGATGGGACGGTGTGACAGTGCATGTCAGATACATTTAATTTGGGTGTCAATCCTGTCCAGCCCCAACCTATTTTGAGCTGGACTTGGGATATTTGAATGAAAAAACCTTTCACAAAACTAGTTAAGCAGAGAGACTCTACGGTATCTCAAGAGCTAAGGATACTTGATGTGCAGTTTCTCTCTGTAGAGACTCATAGGCATACACCTGTGTAACGCGGGTACAGCAAAAGCACTTTGCTGCCTAGCCACCAGGTTTAATCCCACATTATTTAGCAGTTCAAAAACCTTTGATGTGTTTTCTCTTAACTTGTCCCATTGAACATGTTAGCTACCTTAGACTGCTAGCTGACTTAGAGTTTACCCTTAATTTTTATTCTGCTGCATGGAGGTGTTTTTAGGGAAATACTGGATTTGCAAGAATGCATGCATGTACATAGAGGAAAATGCATTGGAGAAACTGCAAGATACTTTTGGTTTAAATTTCTGTGTTTATAAACACTAACTGTGTAACAGTTCAGTGTAACCTTTACATAGTTAATTTGTTTGTCTTGTCAGTAAGATAAGAATGGAATCAAAGTTAGTTTTATTATCAGAGGCCACATACTGAGTTGAATTAGAACATAAGGTTTGTGCATCAAAACTGATAGTAGTGCATGCTTTCATAATGAACTGTTGCAGTGCTGGCAGAAGTAAACTTAAGTTTTCACGTGATTTCATGATCATTTTCCTTTCTTACATTTTAAGCCAATGTAGAATCAGGAACTGCAGCATGCTTTGGCAGTTGTTCCCCAAGCTGCATTTGTACTTGAAGTGTAACAATCTTGTGTCTTAGTAATACGTAAGCTTTCTTACAAAGAGGACACAAAATCTGGTAGCCTGTTCTCCGCTGTAGTTGACAGCTGTGATTTTATTATTTTTTTTATGGTGCGAAGCTCCATGCTTGAATTAGGAGGTGTAGCTACTCTTCTTTGAAGGTTAGTTCTTGTTAATTTAATGCAGGGTTGACCCAGACTGTTATTTTATCTTACAGTGAGAAGGAAGTATTTTAAAGGTATTTGTGTTTCAAATGTGTCATTACATTCATAGAAAAGAGCTTACCAGTAATCTGTTTCTCAGTTTTTAAAAGCTAAATACAAATAGAGCATTAAGCTGAAGAATCTTATGCTTGACTGAATAAAGGGGAAGTAGTTAAGTCTTTGAGTGTGTACTTTCTGCAGCTTTGGATTCAAATTGGATGTACAAAGTCAAAGTACTGGTATGTGGTTTGGATGGAGAACTTTGAAGGTCCTCTGGTCAGCTGAAGGAGAACCCATAGAAAAGGAAAACACTTCAACCTTTGTGCTTATATTGGCATGAGAGAGACTTTTTACTGTAATTATTTCCTTTTGGCATATAAAGACCTTATATGATAAGATATAAGTAACCTTAGGATTGCTGCCAGAAACTATGTATGACAAGAACTTGAAAAATGAAAACACAAGGGAATGAGGCCTTCCTGTGTAGCACTGAAGAATAATTTAAAAAAACAACCAACCCCTATCAGCATGGTGTTTCTCACTAGGCAGAACTGCTACATCATTACTTGATCACAGCACCTTGTGACCACACTCTTCCCATGCAGAAAGGGCTTTTCTACATTGCAGGAAGCAGTTCTAGGGAATCTCTTAATCATCAGTATTTTTTTCAGTCCAAGCAGGTTTTTTCTCAAAGCTATCTTCACGGCATGTACGGAACAATCTGTTGCTTTATAGAAAAGGTTCCTGATTGCTGTGTCTATGTAGGAACCGCAGTGGCTCGTGGCAGAGCTGGGGAGTGAAAGAAATTCTGGATTTGGAATTAAGGAGGTTGGATACTGTGATACTCCCCTTGATGTCCTTGGAGATACTTCACACCAAATTGAACTATCACATTGAACCATATGGGTTTTGACATCTTAGTTTGTGTTCTACTTTGTGTATTTGGGTCTTCTCAGATAATAAGAATGCATATTTTACAAGTTCTTAAATAGAGCCTGGCTTGACTTCTTAGAAGCAGAATGCATGTTTTTGAAGCACTTTCATGTAATCTATCCAAGGCAATTGGGTTTGTTCAGTAAAAAACTCCATTCGTGCTTTCCTTTATTCAAATGGCAGCTGACCTCTGCAGAGAGGAGCTGAACTTTGAAAAGACAGGGCACTGGATTTGTTTCTGTGAATAGCAGTTAAATTCTCAGTAAAGAATACTTCTGAGCTTTGCATCACTTTTTGTAGAGTCTTCCTAGGAATAGGAACAGTTAGGAAGAGCTGAGAAAAATCTTCTAATGACCAGATCCCTGTAGAGCTGCAGAAAAAGCCCAGTTTTAATGCAGGTGCATTGACTCTTCTTATGAATTGAAGCTGTGGAATGATGGTTACAGTTGTGCAAATCCTCAAACCTGGTATCTGCAGAGCTATAAGCTTGGAAAGAAGGTTTTTCAATTGGTATGGGTCTCATTCAGGCACCTTTCTTTAACTGTGACTGCTGTTAAGGATGGAGCTTGTATCTGGGGATATTTTTTCCAAAAGATTGTGCTGCCATCATTCTGCTCCTAAATCTCTCACTCAAAGAAGCATGACCCACAGATACAAGTATAAAAATACTTCTTGTAGAATCCTTTTTATATTCTTAGCCCAAGGTAC
>KZ507241.1:20000-41349 GCA_002844005.1 Limosa lapponica baueri
AGGTTCTTTTGCTTTCAACTTGGGTGGTGTTGCCAAACCCAGGTAGATGAGTAATCTATCAATTCCATTTATTTTTAAGTTACTTGAAATCAATGCATGGATGTGTTTGTACAACTTACTGCTTATTTGACTTCTGAGTCTAATGACACAAGTTTCTTTGCGGTGGAACAGCAACGTATATATCCTTAAGGAAGGCCAAGGCTTGTGTGGCAAGTTTTGCCAGTCCTCTGGTAGAATGACAACAACAACTTCTACTTCAGAAACAGTCCCAGAGGTAACACAGAAGGCAAAGAACTTTGAGTCCCTTCCTTCCTGTAGTGAAGCAATAAGCACCAGGCAATCCCTCTAATGAGGAGCAATAGGGAGTAGGCATCTGAGAGACTGCCTTGTTTACATTTGCTGGATGGCCCATAAACACTGTGCCTATTGAGCACGCAAATGAAACCCTGAAGTGTCAGTAGATGCAGTTTGGTTTCTTTGATTTTATGGCTACAATATGCCTTGCAGAGCATTTTTATTTTCAGTGCTGAAGAAACACTCAGCTATGAGTTACGTGGCAAAAGATCTCACAAATCCTGGGAAACACGCATGCGTATTCCCAGCCTAGCTTCTGTTCCCAGGGCTGTGAACAGAATGCTCAGCATCTTGCCGATGCAAGTAATTCTACATAGTAGTTAGACCACAACAGAAAAGCCTCTGATGCCCCCAAAGTCTTTGCTGCAATCTGTCTTCACATATTTATCTCCTCACTTGCAGGCATTTCTGCTGCAGAGGTTTTAGGGATTTGCTCCCGCAACGCAGCAAAATGCTGCTCCCTGCAATTCCCCTCATCTGGGGAAGAAGTGCTATTACCGAGTTAATGGACAGTAGACACAACAGTTCCATCACCTTCAGTTACTGACTCTTTTTATCCACTTCGCCCTGTAATGAGGATCTCTACTTGCTCACATTTACGTAACGGCAGCATCAGCTATCCCCTAATCCTGCAACACATTAAAATGGAAAGATAGATGCAGGAAAACATTAAAATGCCCTTATCACTTGGCTGCAGGGGTATAAACTTAAAATAGAAGATTGTTTTTCTGTTGAAAACAAGCAAATAAATACATTTACTTAATTTTCTTCTTAAATAATCCTTATGAGCATTGAAAGGATGCTTTGATTATTACTATAAAGATAAACAATGAAAAATTCCATTATATCTTACCTACGTTAGATAGAAACAAATTCGATTCCTTCCTGTACATGTTTTTCCCAGGTGCATTAAACATACTTCTTTACATTCAAGAACCAACTTTTATTACAAGCTGAGTGTGTAGGGAACGGGGAGATAGGGAAAGAAAACAGAATGAACGGAATGCTAATGAGAAAGAAAAATAAAACGCCGACAGCCAATCCCTTTAATTAAACGGACGTCTACATTTTTAACTTCCAAGTTCTTAATCCTGTCTACTGAACTCAGAAGATGGAAAATAGAAACAATGCTCAAATAAACCTTGCAGGCTACTTGGCTAAAGGAAATGTTAAAATTAAACTCTTATCTCCCTAGATGAAAATACAGTACAAAGGAATGACAAAAGAGGGTCATATGAGAGCCAGAGCAATGAGGCCAGGGATAGAGATGTACAAATCCCAGGATGAAATCTTGAATAGGAGATACAGAACAAGATTGTTATGCAGGATGGTTAGGTAGACTTGTTTTCTTCATGATATTCTCTACCCAAAAACTAATATCCAAAACATGTATTTGGCTATGCTGCAGCCCTTCCTGAATAAAGTAATACAACCTGAAAAGTCACCATCTGCAACAAGTCTCCTTAACCTATTAATAATAATGGAACTGACAGTTTCTTGCAGGTTTGTACCACTTAATAAGACAAATCCTCATTTATAGATAAGATTCTTTATACAAAGGATAGAAATAAGTTCCCATAGTAGCCTTGTTCTGGGTAGTAAAAGTATATTGTGCAAGTGCTTAATATTTAACCCAGAACAGAAGCTGAACACGTACCCAGGGACTGTGACTTTTCTTAGAGCTAAAACAAGACTCAGGAATGCAGGCTCAGGGTTGCTCAGTATATACATAAGTCTACATTCAGCTCAATACACTCCCTGCAAAGTTAGAGACCACTGGGAAAGAGAAAGCCATGGCACGGCTCATTTCTAATTGAGTATTTGTGTATGAGAATGAGGAGGAGAGAGGGCAGACATCCCCGCTAAAACACACAGCTACACGTCTCGGGAGATGTGTCAGAGCTGCTTCTCCATTGATCCCTCTGTCAACTGCAGCACTGAAGTTCCTCCTTCAGCTCATTCAACAGCCCAAGTTTTTGAAGTAGATACTTTAAATTCTGTTCCCCAGTGCCTAAATGAGCCAGTAGTGCCTACACAAAGGTAGGGATTGTTATAATCACAGAATCACATTTTAAGAACTAATGATATTGCTCTACAGATAATTTCAGCGTTCTCAGGTTAGATGACTTCACCTAAAAGGCCATGAATATAACTAGCACCTTTTCCTCCCTCTTTCTTTACTTATCATTGCAGAGTGGCAACTGAAAAGGAATATTTGAGAATAGAATGCAAGGTATCTTGCAAGAGCAGAGGCAGCACCAACACCACTAACACCATCTCACTCCTAAAGCAGCAGAGGGACTGTCAGCTTAAAGGGACTCCTCTCTCCAGTAGCGCTGGAAACAGAAGGGAAAAACACTCCACCAAAATCAAGCCCTTCAGTAATGGAATTTTGTTCTACATTCCCATTGCCACTCAGAAGCAGAATCCGACACCACAAGGATGTATCAAAATAATATTTGTTGGTAATCCCTATGGCAAGAACAACATTAATACAAAGCATTTTCCTAAGAAACACAATTCTTTCTCTGATATAAAGCAGCTGGAGGTTTACCAGACCTCCTGAGCCACCTGAAAGCCTGTTCTCCCACCCCATCAGCATCTGCTTCCAGCCCGTGACACAGCGGTGACTCTGTAAACGCACAGCCCACAATGCTCCGTCAATGTTACGTGTCCTGACCCCGAGACAAACTGCCAATGAACCCATTTATGGGAGCCTGCAGCAATATGTAAAGGATAATGTTAAGACGACCTGTGAAGATGAACGAGCAAACCCCAGAGCCCTGAATTTCAATGCTTTATTGCTTTAAATCATATTTCATCCACTTAATGCAGGTTTGAAACAGGTCCTTGGGACTGCTTTCAACCAAGAGCGTACTTTAAGAAAAAAAGGACATAAAACATTTGCTGGAACACAATTGTAATTCTACATGCCTAACATTTCCACATCTGCATTATTTTCTGCAAACATATACTCTTAGTACCAGCAAATGCAGAATTATGCACGTTTGTTGTTGAACTGAAATTACCTGACGGGGAGGATGGTGCAGAGGCCAACCAGTCAGCACCAGAACCCCAGCTGCTCCATCGCTCTGCACTGAGAGGACAAACCCAGCCTGCATCCCAAAGCAGCCCCTGACACTCAGCAAACATACCATTTTGAGTAGCAAAACTAACAAGGCCTTTTCTCTCACAAGTTGCATCTCACACCCCTAAATCTTCCCACCATCGTCACCAAAAACCAATAATCAAGCAGAGCCCTTACCTCCTGTAACATCCGATGCTACAGCTCCACTACCTCCTTACCACCAGCCATAAAAAGCCCTGGAAGACTTTCCACTCTGCCTCCGATCCTCTCTCCAACAGCCAGCCCAAACCCTCTGAGCTCTGGGTGGTGGCTGAGCCAGTGGTCACACCCGCAGCTCAGGTGGAGATAACGACAAGCAGCTGAGCCAAGTTAAGCCCAGCTGGCAGCAGGTTTTCCACCAGTGGGGTCCCTCTTTGGGGCTGTGTCCTCTAACCCAGCACCTGATCCCCACAACGATTGTGGGAGCTTCTGTTTGCACCCTCTGCTCAGTGGGGGTATCCCAGAAATTCAAAAAGATTTTGCAGGAACAAAGCAGAGACGGAAGTGGGCAAACAGAACAAACAATACTACATAAGCTTCAATCTTTTAGGAGGAACCTCTGTAAAGATGTCTACATCATGCCAGATCCCGTTTATTTCTTTGGAGCTGTACTACTTTGCACAGCATTGCACTGAGTCCTCTGGATAATTATCTTTCCATGACAAATTCCAGTACTCCCATCATCTCAGAGTAGAAAGATCTAAAACTGAAATCTATGCTTACACGGTCTGGATACAGGTCCACATAAACTTCTGATCCCAGGATATATAGTCTATATATATTGAACATACATATATATATATAGGAGCTTTGAGTTACAGAATCTACGCTACTGTTATTAAAAAAGACACCACTCAAATTATATTTTATTCTCATCTTTTTATTTGTGTCCTCACACTGGCTGCGTTTCATTCTTTAAAAAGTCAGTTGCTTCAAGAGCTCTATGGAGAAGAAAAACCCATTACTGTTGAGGATATGCCTGCTCTCCTATTGAAGCTTTAAGCTTTGCTTCCAACAGCCAAATAAGTAGCAGGAAAGTGGAAGGTTAAAAACTTTGCATTTCATCTCTGCCAAAACAGTAAAAGAAAAATGAGATTGCTGAATAGCTGACAATGACTGCAGAATCAACACAGCAGTGATCCGCCTAGAAGCTGCAAAGGGCAAAACCAAGGCATCTGCTTAAAAGCTTACACCAACTGTGGGATAAAAAGAGTAAGGAAGCCACAATAAAACATAATTATTATGGGAGCTATAATTATGGCATTATTCTTGGGCATATTCAATGTTGTGCACATTAAATGTACACTGTGAATATTTAATGATTATATGCTTATTCATAGCCCTTAATGTCCTTAAAATACAGGTATTTTTTATGTATTAAGAAGAAATTACACATAATTTTTCTCCTAAGGATCTGCAGTTGGAATAGATGGACAACATCCTGTGAGTCTTCTGCAAATTTAAATCTCAAAGCTTTGGAAGCTGTGCATGTTTACAGCCACCACACACCAATTTTCAGTTTTTGAAACAATAATCCACCATCTTGACCTCAAGAAAGCAAAATGTAACCTTTGAGCGGTCAATTGCGGCTCTGTTCTGTATTACCATCCATAAGAATTACCAATAAATCACTGCCTCCAATTACACTGGTTGTAGTAGGTGTCTAAGAAGTCTAAAAAACTTCAAATTCATGAAAACATTCTTTTGTATGAAGAAGCAAAAGATACGTTCCTGCAATAAGAAATAGCAGGAAGCATGATTCACCAGGTGTCAACACAGCATAAAACACAGTAGTTTCTACTAAACTACTTTTCTATAAACCATGCAGCCAGCAACCATATAAAGAAGACAGATTTTAGTATGCAGCATAGTATAACAGGGCCCAGACATATAGTTTTCAGTGTGGTATAAAGATAAAGGTGAAAAATTATTAGATTTTTCTCGTACGCATTGAGGCCTTAGCACAGTAAATATTGGCAATGGAGTTATTCCGTTCTGCATTGCATCTTTACCTGAATGGAGAGCACTACAACTTGACGTTTTTATACTAGAAAAGACTGACATTTTAAAACAGCTGATTTAAATTTTTTGTCAACAGTTTGGGCTCCTGTAAGATTGCTAGTGGTTTTGCTCAAAATTTGACTTTGTCCATATATTAACCTTTTAATCACTGCAAACTCAAACCAGAAGGAACAGCTTCCAAGGCTGCTGCTTGGCTCGTGCTCTCAGGATGGGAATCTTGCCTTGACAACTTATTTCACTTTAGCAGTGAACTGCTGATATCTCTGCCCAAAGTACAACTTCCCAGTTTTCCATGCCTTCCCGAGTAACTGCTGGCAGTCTGACTTCCTTACAACTTACAAGGCAGTATCAAAAATTGCTGAAATTAAGATGCGTGACATCTGCCTCTCTGCTCATACCTACAGCGCCTGCTGCCAAACCGCGGAAGAGTTCAACACAATCCGTTTCTCACATATACACAGCGGGTGTTAAATGACCTTTCTTTTTTGTTTGGGAGATTAGAATTCTTTGGTTGATCATTACAGTATTTTTCCAAGAATGAGAGGTAAGCTGACTGACATTTAATTTCCAGATTTCTTTTTCCCCTTCCTAAAAATAGGCATGACATTTCCTGGTGGTTTGTGTCCCAAGCTCACATTCTGCATTTATTCCCCAGGATAACTGCTAACAATTCCAAAATTGTTCAGTCAGTTTTCTACATAACCTAGATAAACTTCACCTGGCCAATTGATTAAGAAATATTTAAGATATGACATCAAGGAAGAGGGATGGTTATATATGTAATAAAGATGAAATATTGCTTGTTTTCAAAAGCACCATGATGTTCTCATGGTTTTTATTGTTACTTATTTCCAATTTATTATCTCAACAACACTGAATGCTCTATCATTCTAACTAGCTGGAGAGCACTTCTGATCCTCGGGATATGGTTCATGGCCTTGAAAGGATATAGAGTTAAAAAGAAAATTAATATGAACTAAATTAAGCCTCTCAATGCTTGCCTTACTCTTTTAAACTGAAGTTAAATCATGTTTGATAATGCCTCCCCGGCTTTTGTGTCTCTCTGAGCATTCCAGCTACAGGGGCTCTGAGCATTTGCTGCACCTGCCCACAGTTCTCCGTCCGGATGACTCCAGTCATTCCAGAGATGTCCCAAGGCAAACATCTGACTCTGGAAGCTCCTGAGAAAGGAATTTAGATGCTTGCTAGAGTAGCTGCTAAAAATAAGAGATTTCTTCATCCCATGCTTCATAACATTCCCGATCAGGACAAAGAGAATAAGAACATTAAAACCAGGGAGAGCTTTCTGCATGCCCTGGGTGACACCAGCAGATCAGGTCATGCCAAGCCCCATGTCTGGAAGCCAGAGTCTCTGTTTCCCTACTCTAGAAAATGTGGGAAAGGAGGAAGAAATGGGAAGAGAATTTGTGACTGTTTTCTGCAGTTACGGTACAAACGGAGAACATGAGAAAGTATGTGCTCTATACCATTGCCCAAGGTCTCTTGACCATCAATTTCTTGCTCTCAAACTAAAAAAGCCAGTTGATGTTCTGCTTTAGAGTTATGAAAACTATTAAAACATTGATAAATCTCCGCTGTAGCGATATGCAGGAAGGAAGATCAGCACAGGAGCAACACAGCCCCCCAGAACACCTAGGTAAGTTATATACTAAATATTAATGCAAATTCCACACGCAGATAATTATTCAGTAGAATTGCATAACTAATTAAAATAACTAAACATATCTAAAGAGGCCATTTACAGAGGCCTAGTTGTTTGTAGAATTGAAACAACGTTCAATAAAGTTTCAAGTGCACTAGGGCCAAGACTGGGAATTATTCTGTGTTAAGAAAAGGATGTTGACCACGGCATTGAAGAGCAACCTTACTTGTAAAGTCTCTCCATTTCCCAGTCAGCTCCAGTATCTGGGGTCACAAAAGTGGCATTTTCTTTGGTGGATAGGTTTTTGCAACACAATGAATGATTTAACATTTTCTAAAAGTAGTATTTGTAGCATTTGAGGTTAGCCCAATACGTGGCCTTCCACCACTTGATATTTAAAGGCTTGCAGATAATTGTGGAATATTTTGCATATTACTTGGTAATGTGTGTACTGTTCACATAAAATATGTATTACCTGGTGCAGCGTGTGTACCATTCATAAAAGTTTAACAGATCTAAGCATTAACTTAAGAAGTACAAGAGTTCTACTACCTATTTGTGCATTTATGAGTACATATACTTTCCTTGTAAATAGATTTGTAAATTAAAAGGAAATATAATGGAAAAGGGATTTTTCTAATCATACCTTTGACAAAATAATGGCATCATTATCCTTACTACAATATGTAATTGTAGAATATTGAACTTTCAATTATATATTTTCACTGTTTGTTTCTGTAAAACATTTTCCTATACCTGACTGAATTGCATAAATGTTATTTTAGAACTCTAAAAAATCTGCTAATTCGAGAATGTACTGCTCTAAAAATATCTCTGTTATCAGGGTTTTCCAGGAAGTAGATGTAGAAAGGGAGAACTAATTCTTAGATTATGCAGTATACTGATATGAA
This sequence comes from Limosa lapponica baueri, assembly GCA_002844005.1. NCBI lineage: Eukaryota > Metazoa > Chordata > Aves > Charadriiformes > Scolopacidae > Limosa > Limosa lapponica. The sequence goes on from KZ507241.1 coordinate 28,078, forward strand.
ATCCATTTGATTAAAAATATAGAAAAACTATTTTTTTCAATAAACCATACATTTGATTTGTCTCCTTCCCCCGATTTTGAAACTAACAGCGCCAACTTGTTGCTTCGTTACAGCCTCTTTTATGACTCCAAGTCTAATGAAAAAAATCTATAGTCACCTAAAATACCCCATTTGTCACTATGCAGCATTCCATTCCCACTCAGAACTTCAAAGCATCGGGACAGACGCAATTGGGATCCTTCTTTTTCAAAAGCACTGGCTCTGTGTGATAAGAAAATCTTCATTAGCTGCTTGCTTTATGGAGACGATGAATCAATTAAGCAATTCTAAATCCATGCCACGAAGGGCAATAATATGAATGTATAGACCAGATAACTAGCAGCGGGGAAACTTGTAAAACTTCCCATGGTTTAGATACTGCTGATATTAGCACTGGTGGTGTGATAACTTTTTGTTTACTGCAGTCTTTGTAGTTTGACTGTTATGGAATAGCAATGGTGTATGGCCGTAATCCAGACTGCATGTTTTGTCCTTCTAGAAGCTTTCAAAAAGAAGGATTGGGATGAGTAGGGTTTTTTTTTATTTTCAATGAAATATTTCACAGATGAGAAAAATTCAAATGATGTATGGTAAACATTTGCATTCCATAGAAAGCATCTCATGTGATAAGACTGTTCTTAGTTTTCATAAGTGAAAGCATTCCAATTCAATTCATTCCAATTCTTGGTGTTTGCAATTGAGCTGCTGAAAAGATAGTACTCAAAGATTCTTACTGTGGGAAATAAATAGTTCATTTTCTGGAAGGGCTTGAATAAGTAGTTTTCTTATGCATTTATTCTTTAAAATTACTTAGCTTAATACAGTCAATGCCGCTGTTCTGTTGTTCCCCTTTTAAATTTATTTTTAGCACCAATATACAAACAAAGTGGTATGACTATAAAAACCACAGGCTGGTTTAACTCGGAATTAAGAAAATGCAATGTTAACGAGGGCAAATGGGAAGATATTATTTTTAAGTCACACACGTAAAATAGGCAGAAGAAAACCAGGTTGCATTAGAAACATTTAAATTTAGATATGATACTGCAGTTCTCAGTAGCATTTCGCAATATATATTGGCTTTAATAAATACAACAGTATAGTGGAAGTACTAGAAATCTGAAGGTGAATTAGTGGCTCCATCCAAAGCTGACTGCGTAACACTGCTGAAGTTATCCGACTTGACGAGAGTGAAGCCCCATCTAGAAAAGATTACATTTTGCAAACTTCTTCTCAAAAGGACTATTACTCCTCACTACAGATACTAATTTCAGTCAGAAAACCCAAGGTCAAAGTATTCTTGCGTACCTTCTGAAACAACTATATCACCAGTGCACAAAGGGGCCATCACTGGGAATTTTTCATGGGAAAGGACGATTTGCTATAAAGTATTACGGGGAAAGCTCATCAAGTGTGATATAGAAAGTTCTTCTGGAACAACAATTGAAGAGAGAAAATATCTTTTTTTTTCTTTTCCTAATATGGAAGAATAATTGTTTTGTTCCTGAATTCTGAACCTGAATTTAGCATTTAACAAAGTCATACTTATTCTCAAAATCAGAGTGAGCAAATATATGATTAATGTTATAGGCTTTTTTGCCACCTTCTATTATACACACAAGCTGACAGTAATAGGTATGTGTATGCAGTCTATGTATGACTGTGTGAATGAGTCTAATCCCTTGACAAAAACAGAAATAAAAATGGAAAATTGCAATACCTTTCTTGTCAAGTAGGGCAAATACCAATTGCACCTTCTATGATTGAAGCCAAATTTTGGTTCTCCCGATACTGGCCCAGCTTCATTTGGCCACTCGATACAAACGCAAAATTCGTAAGATTCAAACATTTGCATAAATAGATGCAAAGTGTGACACACACAGGAGCAGACCATTTTGCATTCTATTTATAAATATCCCTTTTCCCAGGACAAGTCCTAATGTTTTCATTACGCTTTCTTTCTTTGCTTTTTCTACTTCAATCTTTAAACTTTTTCAAAAGTTCTGAGGAATTTTTTAACAGTTGAAGCGATTCCTGCCAATGTGGATTACAGGAGTACAGAACAATTGCACTTTCTACACGGCATTCAGCAGGTCTGCAGCTACAAACAAGCATCTGTGTGTTCCTCTATCAGCATATAAAAACCTCCAAACATTCCCCAAATATCTGCCCAGTATTTTATTTTTTTAAAATAGTATTGCCTGTCATATAGAACTTGGTTTCTGACAGCAAAAATGGAAGTTGTAGCTATATATGAAAGATTAAGAACCAATTAATGAGGATTTAAATAGATTTTAAAGTGCAAATAGTACAAGTTGGAAATTCTGTGGAAGTTGGCCTGCAAGAGAAAAGTCCTAAATCTCTAAAGAAAGAGGCGAAAGACCACCCATATCCACATGCAGCCACTGTGATACAGTTATTAGAGGTGCTGAGAGGAATTCAATTTCCAGACTGGAAGCAGAAATATCAGGCATGAGAGGGGATTTCTGCAGAGACTCGAGTAACTGCTTTGGCTTACAGATATCGATCAGAGCATGCAGATGAAAGGCAAACACATAGCTGGTCTTACAGACGAGCCAGAATGTTATTACTGTAACAAAATCAAGCTATCTGCCTTTTCCTCATTTTAATTAGATACTTCAAAAAGTATGGAGTGTACAGATTCTCATCATTTCACCAATAACTGGAAGTAAATTCTCTCTTCAGTTTAAATGCAGGATTAAGCCCATTGCTGAATCAGCTCCTCTGCCTCTGGAAAAGCTCAGACTGCTACAAATTTAGGAACTACTTCGTACAGATGCAGAGTTTGTCAGAACAAATCCTGTATCACAGTTCCCTCCACTGCTAGGCTTTTTAGCTTTTGCTTTTAAGGGACACAAGCAATGAATTGCATTAAGTCAAGCTTTATATGTTCTTCTAACTTTTTTTTTGTTTCCCATTACTGTTGTTTTGAAAGTAACTGTGCCTCAAGAATCTTGCCAGGAGCCCAAAAAGCCTATCTGTCCACTGAATGTGTCTGAAGAGCGAATGTTCCTGCTTGACTCCTAGAGATAATTGGTCAGACGCGCAGGATCCTGGAAGTGGAGATAAATAGACTAAAATAGAAGAGGGCAAGGCTGGGAAACTAGGGCTGGGGAGCATCCCTTCACCTACGTCCTCTCCTGCTCCATACGGAAAGAATGGCTTTTCTTGCATATATATTTATGCCTTAGAAATACAGAAGTATAAGGAACTTTCTGGTGCACTGTTACTGCAGACAATTAATGCCCAAATACGCAATGTATCTGCCATAAATAGCCTCTCTCAGCAGATTTTGGAGCTGCTTAGGTACCGTGCCATTTCATTAATCAGTGTTTGCCTGAGGCACAGCACATGAACTTACCTAAATCACTGCCAGGGTTCCTAGATCATCCTTTGGCTTCCCGGTACGTTTCGGAATGAGAATTACTCTACAGTCACTATCCTGCTTACCTCATCCATTCACACAACATCTAAACATATGCAGTGCACACAGCCCAGCCAGCAGGCAGTTGCTATTGTCTATGTAAATTAAGTCTCCCAAGACAAGGTGCAAGGGAACATGACTTGTTACAGACAGTATCAGAAGATATGGCAAAGGAGACCGAGTAAACATTATTTTATCCAGAACTGATTATAAACTATCATTTCTTTAAGGCAGAATGTGACAGGAATTCTGAAAATGTTGTCAGATATGTTGGCAGATGCTACAATTCCTGACTTTAAAGGAAGTCAAGAACATTTAGTACTTTGCACGATCAGGATATTAAACAAAACTGATATGAGATGATTGTATCATATATGAGAAACAAGGGGCTGTGCTCGGCATCCTTACTGCAGCTCTATTAAAATCAAGCCCTTGCCTGACCCAGGGAGGAATATTCAAAGGATTCAGACCTTCTGGTTTCAAAGTATCTGCTCATCAAAGGTACGTTTCTATCCGCTGCAATGAATGAGCAAACAAGCTGCATAAACTTCAGATATTTCAAGCACGTCTTAGACTCAAAGATTATATCCCTCTCATTTTTAATTTTAATTCAAAAAATCATTGATTAATTTTTTTTCTTAAACACATACCCACACTGTACAGACCCAGAATGCTTTAACACGAAAGCGCAACTGCCGAAGTCTCCTGGCAATGCCTAGATCCTGGGGAACCCAAAGTACAATGATCCGACATTCCCTGCCTTCTGTTAAAACCACCTCGTATTGTTTCATATCATAATCTTCAATAAGTTATATGGCCATGTCATTCAAATGCCATTTCAGAAACTAAAACAGCATCTAGAGATCTATATTCTTTAAAATAAAAAGGTGATCTTTGAATAAGCAATGCAGTAAGAGTGGAAGGCCGAGACATCTTGAGGAAGAGGCCCTGATGGCCCTAATCAGAAGCCCTAATGGCCACTACACAATTTCCAATTCCAAGTAATAACAAAAATCCACAATTAATTAGAATTAAAAAATCACCTAGAAGAGGAAAAAAAATCCAGATGTTTAAGGTAAAACATTTTTTTCTCTACACAGCAGTCAAATGTGAGATGGCTTTTGACATCAGTTCTGTCTACTTAAAAAGCTCTTTTTGTACTGAACCTGACGAAACAGCTCTCACCGATGAGTAATGTCACCAGAATGTGGTATTTTGATGATGTGTGATAAAAAGTCACCACTCTATTTGATAGCATGCTAGGGAAAATAGCTTGAGTAACACTGAAAAGCACCTCACTTTGAAAACTTCTACAGTAAGGAAGATTCATATGGAAAAAAGAAAAGTGCTTTTATTTTATTTTTACACATTACCTCTCACAAGTGTTAGACTGTTCACCTTCTGGCATAGACTAAAAGCTCTTCCTGAGTTCACAGACAGCGAAGACTTAGTGAATTCCGACACGTGGCTTATCTCTTACACATAACTATTTTATAATAATGGAGAAACACTACTAGCAAGTGACTACAGTTCACGCATCTCAAAGATGTTACCAAGATGTTTTCAAAATTGCCAGGACTGTATAATATTCTTCCAGAACGTAAATAACAATTACAGCTTCTAGAGGTTAGCTTGAATTAAAAATTTTCAATATACTACATTGAAACAATCAAAATCACCAGCTACACACCACTTTTGACCCCTACAGAAGCAGTGGATGTTACTCCCACTTTTTGCCCCCCGGGATCATTTGTAACCCCGCAGACCATAGCACACAGACAGATTTGACTACAGGGCCCACCCACACGACAGCAGGGATTTATTACAGGTTCTTTTTAAACAACTGCAGTCCTAATGCAATTCTCTGCTCCAGCCCAAGACGGACAACCCGGCAGCCTTAACATCTGTACTTTTTCCATTCAAAATCTATTTCAGTGATGGATGTCGAACCACATTGCAAGACAGATTGGATGTTTATTTCATAAAAGTCAATATACAGGATAACTTTGGGCAGAAGGACAGAGAAGAAAGGGAGGAGGGAAAGAACATTAATAATTTAGTGTTGTTTTTGTTAATTTAATATTACACCGAGGTATTCTATTAGTGTGTGATGTACTAAAAGCACCTCTTCAAAAAGGATGCCAAACTCTTCTCAGTGTCAAGGAAGTTAAACCTACAAAACGAACAGATACCTGAGTCTAAGAGCATTTAGCTACTTTGTATTCCTGCCTGCTAATGTCTCTTGTGAATTGTTTTTAGTGGTAAAATTTTGTCTATAATGTGCAAGCATTGCAGCACTTTGAAGTAATGAAACCCAATGGACCCTTCAACCTTATTCTGTTTATGTTATATAATTATAAACTCATTATTTTTATACAAAATCCCATTCTAATCTAAAAAAGGATGGTAGAAGATTTAGCAAACGTATCTGTCAACCCTGCAAACCAAACACGTATCTGTCAACTACACTCCGATGACAACTGCTCTGTTTGGAACTGAAAAGGTAATTTTTTTATCATCACGAATAGCAAAATTCAAAATTAAGCTGGAAATTAAGCTGAGCTCTTTCTTTGCCTCTTTTTTCATCCTCAGTAGCAATAAACATTCTGATACCTAAACCCCGCTTACTTCCACCCATGCACACTTACACACTGCCTGCACAGTGTCCAAAATGAGCTTTATCCCGCCACTGAGCCAGCATTTTGCCACTCCTCATAATTCCTCACATCACAGTCCTGAGCAGAGAACTCATATTTTAAAAGCACCGGTTACTGTCCTCCCTCATCCTGTTATTAATATCTCAATTTAAAGCCCCATTACTATGTATGTATTCAAATTATTTTTTCAAATGTGCATTACTTTTCACTTACATTTTACTGTATGCTGCTTATAGGCATTTCCTATGTTATTTTGGCTAAATTAGTGAACAAAACTCTAAGGACTGTGTTTAGTCCCTTTTATCTCCCCTCATTAGAGTCACTATTAGAAGAACAGCTTTATATCACTGGGATTTCTTATCAATTGTGTAATTTTGCCAGAAGAATGACTAGGACAGTCACCACCTCAGTCATTACTATGGTAGTTAAGCATCAGGAAGAGAATCTCAGTGTGCTCTAGGATTGTGTTGCATAACAAAGTAGCTAAAGAAGGGAATCTGCATGCATGGCAGTATATTCCCTGCTTCACAGATAACTGCATCAGCGCTACAAGAACGTACCAGCACTAGGAAATCTATTTTCAAGGCAGCTGGATTCCGGCATGTAAAATCCTTACTCATTCATGCAGGGAGAAAACACTTCTTCTTGTAAATTTTCAGGAAACTGAAAGCTACTCGTCATGAAGCAAAGGTTTGTCTAGGAACAAATTATATATGCAAGATAACACCACAAAAGAATGGAACTTAAATTACATGTACATCATTACTATACCCAACACTGATTTTTTTTTTTTTGACACTAAGTTTCGTGAGACAAGACTGTGTCTTGCTATAAGTATATTGTTCCAAGTACCTTGAACCATGAACTTATTATCCAGCAATGTAATTTTTCTGTTTAAACCTGCTGTCAAAGCACATTGATGGCAAGTCTCAATGAAGAAATAAGGAATATGATGCAGTTGACCAATAAATTATTTCTGATATTACTATTATTTTTAACATTAAAGCTTTTCGCTTGCAAGAATTTTGAGGCAGTTTATTTTTCTGATGTTTCATTTGTTCTGTAGAGTACTGCTTCCGAGTGGTGCTTACACTCCAGTTAATATAGAGTAATCCTGTTACACAATACAAGCCTGTATTCTCCAGAGTTTCAACGTAACAGCTTTTCTGTTCAGACTCCAGAAGATATTATGTCTCCTCTGCTACTTTTCACACTTCCAGCCGCTTTGACAATGATGGTATTTACAACTGGGAAAAAATGGTTAATAAAATTACAAGTATCTGCTAAAGAGGGATTCAGACAGTAAGGTACCGTCATCTTGGTCTGGCTCTGACACGGCAGAGCCATCCTTCTTCTGAAACCAACCTCCTGAGGGAAGTCGAACCACACACTCCCAATTCCGCCTGGCTTTCACATCTACTCCTTGTATTGCAGACACAATTCTTTTTTAAGACAGCACGGGAATCAAGTGCAGGAAAGGACATATACGATCAGAAAGAATTGCCTCACCTCTCACACCTTAATTAATCAAATTTCCATTTTTATATCATGTCCCCAGGCCCCTTTAATAATGACTGAGCGTTTGAAGGTAAAGGCTGCACTTATTCCAAATGCAGGGCAATGTTGCAGTGGAAAAAGCAGTTCTCTGCTGCCAGTGTCACGCGGAATTGTGTTCTGAAGATTATGGTGTGAAGCAATTTGCAATAAGGAATGTATGTGTGGGACATAAAGCAAAATTAGCATTTAATATCTTTAATCCCAGACAAATATAATTCATGTTGTGGTAAGGATATGAGACACACACACATATGTCACTGTGCCTGTTAAAGCCTCTATTTTTAAATAGGGTAGCTCTAGCAGAGGGTCCAAGATCTGGAAGAAATATTAAACCATGAAGACACAAGATAAAGCGTTGCCTGCCTCATAGGCAAAACCAGCAGTTAGGAGAGACCTCGGACACAGGAAAACACCCGCAGTCTTTCCCAAATAGCTTCAGGCAACTATATACCACCAAATCTCAACCATCCCGTTGAACCAGGCACTCAGACATTTCAGCTGCTTCCATCAGGACTTTGGGCCTTGAGAAGAAAACAAAAAATAGGTGAGAGAAAAGAGGGAGATCTTTAGATGGAATTTTAATTTTCAGTCACTGGATGAGAAGACTGAACCGTGTTGGTAGACATAACTGAAACATATGTTTATGTTTGTGTAATATTGATACATAAAAATATGTTGGGACATACAACTGTATTTAAAAACATTATATGTCCCAACATACTTTTCTTAAATATAAACACCAACAAGTACCCAAAATAGCAATGTTTGATACATCTAACTAGATATCTAACTTGCTATTTAAAAGTGAATGTCCTTACTGCATTACTAATCATTACCATGGGTCCAAATTTCTCTTTTTCTTTGGGAATATTTAAAAAAGTGGATTACAAAAATGTAGCATTTGGAAAGTAATGTGTCATAATGGCTTTACTGCTCCTGAATACAGTTTGTGTTCCTAAGTTCAAATAAAATTAAAAAAAAAAAAAAGAAATATATGTTTTCCAGTCACAGATACAATTTGTCATCCAGTCCTTGTTCCCTAACCAGTCCCATTTTCTCATGAACAACAGAGTGGATCCAGTTTATATTCCAGCCATTTTTAAGGTAAGTTTCTATTTTGTGTGTCTTTCCAGCACAGCTTAGCACTCGAGAAGATTTCTAAACAAGCCCAGTCAGTCTCTGGAGAATGCTTACTTTAATAGTTTCAAATCTTAAGAAAGAGTAACTGGAATTGCCTTGCCTGCCGACGTTGCAGTATACACCTTCCAAAGTGTCTGTTTCTTTGAGCTTGTTTTTGCCTGTAATCAGCATCCTTGCAGTAATCTTATCACTGTCAATCAGGATGAAAATATTAACTGGGGAAAAACATGTCTATTTAGACATCCTTAGTTTCATCAACTCTCTAGAGTTTAATTATGAATAATATTAACGTATAGGCAGAGATTTATGCGCTGCGTGAATAATGCATACAGATAACAAAAGAGAAGACAGAATCAATAGTCGAGGAAACTACAAGGGTCAGATGAACATTTTCAGCAAGGCTAAAAAAAAAAAAGATTTACTTAGTCTTACTTACTCTTCAGTGATCGCTTCTGAATAAATTCATACTATCACTAAAAGCAATATAATTTATTTAGAACCGGCTGGAAAGGTAAAAGACATAAACCAGCTTTTAACTGACAGCTCATCAGAACGTTCTACTGAAGACTACAATGTACTTTGGAAAAGGCTTTAAGGATAAGAAGAAAAGAATTTTTAAGGTTGAAATAAATATTTGTAGATACGATAGTACACCCTCAAGAGTTCCTGTTTACATATTGAGGCATATTTTGTCTGCAGAGAAAAGCATATTAAATAAATATTTTCCTGGTTTTCTTTTATGCACAACACAATTTTACAGAAAGAGAATGCAGGAGCAAGTGGCCACCACTGACCACTCCTCTCCAGTGCACAGTTTCAAACCGGATCCAGATATTAGAATGAACAGTTGAGTTTAATAAGCACACTCACTAAACTACAGTGGTTTTTTCCTTGCAGTAAAGATTACTGACGCACATGGAAGGAACCTAGCATACTGTATGAACTGGGACAACGATTTACAACAACGGGAGCACAGAAAAACAGGGTGATTGCATGAACCCAGAATGACGTTCAGAAGATCTTCCTCAAAGTTCATGATTCTGATGGCAGTTCCTCTTCCCACCCCCAAAATCTTGTTTGTAAGAGCATAAGTCAAGGAAAAGATGCTTTTCTTTGTGGTCTGCATCTGATTTGTGACCATTTAGCAACAAAAATAAAATCTTCAGGAACGACTACTCTGCTTTCTGTACTGCCCAAGCTGCTTCTAGCTATGCTGTACAACATTTTTGAACTTAAAAAATCAGACTTTAAACTGGGTCAGGAGACCCAAAAGACAGACAAATATTTTCTCTCCAATGGCTTACAATGTACCCAATAAGAAGCAACACCTAAAGAACAGACAATTTCAAAATTCAATGAGCAGATTTAAAGACCTGATCACCTTTTTTCTGGGGCATTTTTGTGCAAAAGAGAACTAGCAGAAAGCGTAGTTAACAAACTCCTGGGTCAGGCATTTCTAGTCCTTTCTCACTATGAATTAGGTGAGGCAAACAGGAAGGCAGTTTGCAGAAAGAACTGATTCCAAAAAAGCTTTCATCAGCTGCACTGGGAAAAGCTGTTTGAATTTCAAAAAAACATTTTTCTCCATCCCCGCAGCACCAGCTAACTCTCTAATCTCAAATCTTTAAAATATAACATCCAAGGAACGGGAGGACATGCGGTTCGCAGGTAATGATATCTGGATGGTGGGTCTAAGATGGATCAGATTACTGAAGTGTGAATTCACAAAGCATTCAAACCGAGATGGGGGAAAAATTAGTTTGCATATTTTATATTAGCAATGTATATGAAATAATAAGGAGGGAAAGCTGATCTCATTACACACTGACAGTATTTTCTGTACGCGGAAAGTTCTGGTTAGCTTGTTCGTACGATGCAAGATGCCAGTCTTCAAGCACAGAACGTTACCTCTGTCACTGAAAAATGGGGCAATTTGTCAGTGATGTCAATCTCTGAACATATACCAACGTGAGCAACTTTCATATAGTCATTAGAAGCCTAAGAGGTGCCAAACACCCACAAGCGCTCTTGAAGTAATGTCATTAAACTATGTATGTAGATTGTTTGAGAATTATAGTCTATTAATTGTCAACTAATGTGTTTGTTCTTTGGTCTACAGAAAAGGAGTAACAAAGATTTACTTCAACCTTTTCTCCTTCAGATTTCACATTTGATTGTTATGATTTTATAAATAAATACTGAAAAAATACTCTTATGCCAGAAAAATTCACCAAAAAAAAGACAAAAATGTACTTCTCCCAATCTTAAAGAGATATTCAGGTTTTATCCTACCATAAATGGAACTACATCATAAAGTTTGAGAATCCATTCCTAAGCGTAAAAGCTGAAAACTAAAAACTGTTCTAACAATCCCATCCCTAACAAGCAAACAAACGGGCAGAAAAATCCCAAAACTCAGCAGCTGACCTTTCCCTAATTGAAAATAATTTAATAATTTTAATAAAGATCCCCACATTACTGTGTCAGACTACCTTCAATATTACCAAAATACAGAATACACTGCTTTCATTTGAATGAACAAAATTCAGTCATCTGCCACTGGATCAATACTGCCAGGAGACTCGCTCAGTTCCAACTCACTGGAAACAGTGGATTCCTCTTAAAAAAAAAAAGCAGGGAAGGAAAAAAAAGTCAAGAATCTTAATGTGGCATTTCTTTTTGTTACATCCCATAAATTCAATGATCATTCTAAAGACTGTTTTTTTAATAATTCAGCTTCTTTAGCAAGAGTTCCATTTTTAAAATAGATTAAATTAATTCCCCTTTTACCATAAGACTTCTACATTGTCTCCTCTATCTGAAAAAATTTAATGCAGATTCATAAAGCTGGCTGGATACTAAGCTACTCTCGAAGCTCACAGCACTGAAAAGAATTGTGCTCCTGTGCCTCCACTGAGTCCACTAAAGACAGAAGCACTTGCAAACTCATCTGCAAAATCCCCTCTCTTTGCTTATCCCTGAAATTGTTCAGCATTTTTTGGCTCCAAATAGCAGACAAACATAATCCAGTCCCTCTAGGAGAAAAGTCAATCTTTACAATTTGCTCAGTTTAAGAAATCTTCAATATCAATGAGTACAATACTGAGATTTACTGTATCATGCAGTTCCAAAGCAACAATTTCATATCCATCCATTTATTCCTCCTAAAAGTTCTAGTATATTAAATGATACCTTATCTTTCTACACTTAAATTTCAACTCCTTAAAAGTTTGGAGAAGTATTTTACCACTAATTACCATAATATCTGTGTGGCAAATGGATTTTTAAAGCTTCCTTTAGTCACTGACAGGACAATATGAAAAAAATTGTTAAAAGAAAACACATTTTTGCCAATTTGAAGAGAACTCCACTGTCATGCAACCTCACCTTTAATCCTCCAGACCCAATGATTGTCATAACCTTCTACTCTGACGCTAAAATTGAACATGGGAAATGCTACACAAAGTCCAGACATGTCCCCAAACACATGAACACCCAACAAACACCTCCCGCATTCTGCGCTGTGCTTTTTGTGCCCCACATGGAAGAGACCATGAGGACAGAGATGAGCTCTATTATTGTACTTCCTTTGACAACGTTGAAGCATGACATATGATATTTTGGGTTGCTGCTTTTTCTAGTGGTAGAATATGACAGCAGATCTGTCATGGGCTCATAGAGGTTATACTAATGGGTGAAAAATGACAACATATTTTTGAAAAGATCATCTGATTTTTACATTTTTTGCCCATTCTTATGTTTACCTCAAATTTTCAAAACCTGATAGAACCACTGACATTCACACACGTGTGCGGTTACTGGATCATTTTGTTCCAAACTCCTTTCAGCTCCTGATGTATTGGTGCCAGAGTATTTCAGCTGCTTTTGTTCACCTTCCTGAGCCTTCTGGGCTGCCAATGTCTAATTTTTGACCACTCTAATTTCTGGTTGTCCTAAACCTACATTTTCTTCCCTGCTTGATGAAAGAGAACTTTTGTTTAAGATGTACAGAGAACAGAGAAAAAAAGGAAAATATGTTACAGTAGAAAAGAATAGTCAAAGCCTAGGTAGCAGGTTAAAAGGGAATAATCAGCTCCATAAGTAGGGAACTGATAAAGCCTCGTCTCTTCTCAGATTGTACCTTCAGGCTGAGCTCCCAGGTGGATTCTCTGATGTCTAAAAAGGGCTGTAGCTTTTCTCACACTAGATGCATTATAGGTCTCTTGCTTCCATCCAGCTTCACATTACCATCAAAATTTTTTAGAATTCAAGACATCTCTCCTTCTGTCAACTTTCGTTGAAACCAGGCATGATCTTCCAGGGTTTCTGGAATCCCCTCCAGGGATTCTGGAGGCCAAAAGCAGGCAGTGGCAGGAGACAGAAGGGCGTGGAAGTGGGTGAAAACAAATGGAGACGACAGACAACAAGAGGGGA
>KZ507241.1:42047-57217 GCA_002844005.1 Limosa lapponica baueri
GACTAAATTCCATTAAGGTAATACTGCTGCTGCCTGATTAATTCATTTTCCTATGATTTCCCACTGTAGTGTACCACTCCTGCTTTATTCCACCATCTGAATATTTCAGTTTTACATATTTTGCTTCCCCACTGAGTTGTTTCTATAATTTCCCCATCTTGCCATTCCTTTTGCTGTACATTGCTTTCATGTTTCCCACTGCTTCTCCCGATCTCAGTCCTTTGAATCATTTCAGTCCCCTCTGTACATGTTCCACTTTTGTATTGTGAGATACCCCTCTTACTTCTTTTTTCCTTCTTCAGTCCAGCAAATTATGGATTTCCTGACCTCGCAGGTAAGCAATCACACTCAGCAGGAGAAAAGTCAACGTCCCAGCTAAGCGAGATGTGCAGCGTGGCACACCTCGGGAAGGGTCCTGAACTCAAAAATCCTGGCCAGCAATGTAATCACTTTCTCATTACACACCGCAGTTTTCACATAGCTTATTATAATGCACATTGTTAGATACATTTAAGATAGAACAGACTCTGTTTACTTCAGAGACCTAAGCCTATGCATATCCACAACTGGCCATAGCCGAGAGAAGAAAGAGATTAGGAGCAATAAAATCATAAGAACTGGCTACCAAATAAATAGGAGAACATAACAACCCATCTCTGAAGAGGAAGCTGGTGATGGCTCCCTGTGCTGCAATTCGCTTTCAAAGTCACAAAAACCCTTTTGAACCTCTTGTATTCCCCTGACTAATGCCATCATTATTTCAACACTGGCTGTTCAGAGCGAAACAGGTGCTATCTTGTCAAACGAGACTCTCCTGCTTTCATCAGCCCGGAGTTATTCATTGTGTATTGTTACCGCTGACAAGGTTTTGGGTTGCCTGGATACCAGGTCACGCTGATATAACTGCTAGTGATCTCTGCATAACCAAACTTTTTTGGTGAGAAGCAAGTGAGGGGAGGAACGGCATGGAAAAGAATTGTTTTATTCCCGTATGTCGTCCTCCCAGCAAAAGAAGTTCCATGAGTGTATCTCAGAGGGCTGCGGAGAGAGGGCTGGTGGAATGCTTCCAGCGCCTGATTAAAATGATTCACTCTATAATAAGCTAGTGTTTCTAGTCTCATTTCTAAAAGCTTTTCTTCCTCACCACTTACAACAGTCTGCTCGATTCCTAAATAGAAGGGAGAGATTAATCTGCGCTAAATTACCTGACGTGGGTTTAAAATTATTCTGACAGAAAAGTAGAACAAAGTTTGCCCAAGGAAGCAAGAAATGTAGTATCCACCCCCCTCAGTTATGAATACAGCATGAGCCGCCAGCACCAGCTGATTCCAAGAAATACTCACCTGAAAAAAGCAGTTAAATTCAGTTGAATCAGATTTTTGTTCTGAGTTTTCTTTATATCTCTTACGACAGATGGCTTTCAGAAATAAATGTTTTTCAGCCACACACTTGCCTAAACTTTTCCAGGAACTTTTTCTGTAAACATGATGTGTGTAGAAAGATTGTTATAAAAGAGGTTTTGTTTTATGCAAGCTGCTATTTGTTTTTCAGAGCAATGAAGTTTTATTTATAAAGCCTCATTTTCCATTGAGATGCTGGAGGCTTATCTTGTTCTTCTCCTGGGACAGGAAGGTTTTTGACAGTATCACTTTAGACAGAAGAAAGCCTGACCTCACCTGCGATTTCCTGCACAAGATCTCTATGACTGAATTCCCTAAAACAATTGATTTCTCAAATAGTTCAGACTTTCAAGACGCAAACTGTAAATCGCCAAACTTCTGCAGGCACACGCAACAGGGAAATCTGTCTTCCTCAGTCAATGGCACTTATTCTCATGGAGCCAGATAAAAAGGTTTCACCTAAATAATACACTTTGGCAGCTTGCTCAGGCATATCAATTGAAAAATTGAAGTTGATTGAAATGCTCCTTAAGCCTTTAATGTTTTAAGCTAATGTTATATGGAAGCCATCATCTATCATACACAAGTTTAGAGCAAGGCAGGCTTAGCCAACTAACAAGTTTTTCTTGGATGATGCCCTGCTGATTTTGGGCAGGCAGGGTTGGAAGAAGTCATGAAAACCACCTGCTTTGAAATGGAGAAAAATATGTCCAGCCATGCACTTAGTTAATCTGGTCTGTTAATTAAAACATATCTTCTCAGTACCTTCAAGAAAGTAATTATTAAGCACAGCAGTTAAAATATAGATAAATGCTCTTAACAACAATTGGCAAAAAAAGAAAAGCTGCAAAAGGGGTGAGGTAGCATGCAAGAATTAAAACCATGTATTATTTCCAAAGAAGCAAACAGAACTTCTTTTAAATCCTGGGTATCATAAGAAAATTAAATGTATAACAGATACAAAAAGGAGGCGTGTAGGAACAGGGGAGGGAGGAAGTGAAGGGATAGAAACGAAGAAAGAGAGCTGGCTTCTGGTGGAAAGAACCAAAACTGCAAACAACTGAGAAATGATACAGCAAATTAGTTAAAATAGATGTGATTTTAAATGTACTAATATAAAGGAATTGCAAGGGGGTTAATGGATTATTTTACTAAACTCAATCCTTATTAAATGGATAACTTTACAATGATTTTATTCTCATGTCTTCAACAAAACATTGCATTGCTTTCATTCAGAAAAAGACGTCAAAATATGGAAGTCTGTGTAGAGCTAATGTATACAATATATCATCATATGGAAGGAGAGCATTTGACTCCCTCCTCCTATGGCTGCTATACAGCTGGATAACTAAAAGCCTACACAGGGAAAACAGGGATGACGCAACTTTAAAGTGCAGCAATACATATTTTCAGAATTAAAACAAACTGGGAGGAGAAAATATTTAAGAAAATGTACATATCAAGTGACTTGTGCCCAAAGTCTTTCAGATTTTTGAACACGGACCCATGACCCATAAAATTCCCTGAGCCCCTGATGGGCAATACTAATAGGCATGCAACTTGCAACACATGTATTTTTGCAACATGTATTTTTAATTTAATCCATTAGAACCACAAAGGAATACTATATTAAAGTGATACGTCTGTACATTCAGTAAATAAATATCAAAGTGAAAGTCATGAAAGCTTTAGAGAAAAAAATAGTCAGAAAAGAAAAAAAACCTAAAAATTTAAAGCCCTTGAAGGAATACATCACAGAAAAAAATAAATTGATCTACTAAATTAATTAAGTAAATTGATTGTAAAAATTTACTACAGTATGCAGTATAGAATCAGTCTCACGGGAGGAAAGTTAGCAGAGTCAATTTGAGCCTTTCAACCATGAGAAACTTGTAAAGCACCTCATAAACTCTTTCAATAATACTGTAGAAGAAAATTAAAAACTTTCTATATGCCCTAAATACCTCAAGCAAAAACCTGCGAAGTACCTTCCTGCATTGCTTTTTGCTAAGTGTTTCTAGCTTGACCATTCTTAATAAAACCAAAATAACAAAATATATAATTCTTCCAATACACATTTGTTTAATTATGCTCACGGTATGTGAAAATTCCTATATAAAAATTATCTACTTATTCTCCTACTTTTAGTTGACTTTTTGGGCCTTTTATCCATGAGATATAACTAAAGTCATAACTTCAGAAACTCACCCGTTTTGGGAAGCGAGTGCCTTCCAAAATTACCCGTCCCAGCCTTTTGACTGAAGAACTGCTTATGAGTAATAAACCATTCCTCTGAACCACAAAACCATGAATCACAGAACCAAGAGACCATCCAGACAAATCTTAGGGCACGACAACAATGTCTTGATTACCCCAAGGAGAAATTTGTCTTACCATACTTACAGGCATTATATGTGAAGGATATGCCAAAAGATCTTATCACAGAGAAGTATCAGTATCTTTTTTTTCAGTTAAAAAAAAATCTACCTAACCTAAATCTTCCTTACAATAAATTATGCTGATTTTTCTTGTTCTATCTCCTTTCCCCACTAGCTAAACTGAAAATCTGATCATCATCCACTTAATAATCTAATATGTGCTAGAAAATGTTATCATGTTCCTTCCTAATCTTCTAAAACTAAACAAATCCCATTCCTTCATCTTTTCATCATTTGCCAGTTCTTCTGGGAGAACTGCTTACACCACAGCAACAGCGTCTCACATCTTTGAGGAGATTTGATCTTTTTCCAGTTAACCTGGCAACAGGCACAACGAAAGAATTTCTAAATTCATAAAGAACTGGTTGTGATCATGAAAAGCACTTCAGTCAATGCTTCTAATAGATATGCTAATTAACAGAGATAACCAGTCTTAATCAAACTAATTACATTGCAGATTAAAGGTATTTGGAATTTAACACAGTGTCTTCTATGTATCTACATTACATTATGGTGACCTTAACCTTATGTTAATATATTTCTTTAAAGCATTCTTAACACATAATTTAACTGAAAATTTAAAAGACAAGAAGTAAATAAGAAGAAATCATAGTTTCTATGATTCCTGCTTTTGTTTAGAACTGGGGGGTGGGAGGGGAAGCCAAAACTCTGTCATCTCTGGTAAAGATAAAGATATTTCTCAGAATCACTGACTTGAATTTCAGTTTCTTGTTCTCAGTTCCTGGGCTGTGAATGGCAACAGCTCACAGGCACCGGGGAGCTGGGGGCGATGCTGGGAATAGACACCCTGTTGTACCTGGGGCATTGCAGCTCGACTATTGGCATCACCTGCCGCTGTGGCAGCCGTGTGTCACACAGCTCCAGCGTGACAGACAACCAGATCATTCTACAGGGAGATGGGGCCATGCATCCTTGCAGAAAGGACTGAGTTCAATTACGGCGCTGCAATCGCTCTCCCAAAGATGTTCCATTCTTTACATCACTCTGAAGGTCTCAGAGCGCACACAGAAACAGTGTCAACAAAGGCAGGTGAACAACAGAGTACAGAAGTTTTTTGTTTGGTTGAGCGGTACATAACCCTCTTCACAGCTCTCACTGTCCTAGAGAGTTTTCACTTAAATTCAGCATTTCCTTCCTACAAAACATCTCTCAAACCTCCCTGCATAATTTTTTAAAGGAAAGCTGGTCCAACAAGGTGATTCTTAATTGTAGAGGGCATGAAATCACCGTCTGTGCTGTGAGAGGTGTATTATTTATCAACTTTGGTGCAAAAATCTCACTATTTCTCTTAAATCACAACCTCTTTGTTCTCCCCGTTTCTGATACTGAGTGGTGTCCTCCTTTTTGACCTTCTGTACCAGAGCTTTACACAAGACCATGCGACTAAGGTGTGGAATGATAAAACTATGGCCTATAAAATATTCTACTTACCCATTTTTTTTCGTTTTGCATTATGTTATGTTTGTTTTTGTGTTTCCACAATAATAAATCCCTTGACAGGATCACAGTGTCATTGATGCCAAGAGGTTTCCACGGTAAAGAAAAGCAGGAACATAAAACTGTTAAATGTCTGTAGCAGCTGGAAGGAAAACAATGTACCAATTTTATTTCAATTGCTACCCGCACATTGTCTCATAAGGTCAATTTGAAATGCATATATTTCAACTAATTAACCAACTTACTTGTAAACATTGTATTTGTTCTTCTTCTGCATTCAGAAAATAAGAGCTGAAAATGATAAGGCAACTACAGCTCCTCTGCGCTACATAAATTAATCCACACACAGGGACATGCGTGGAAGAACAACCATGGGAGAAAGGAATGGCACAGGAATCCTTCCTCTATATTGCAATTATACCAGGAAATACAGTAAAAACTTCTAACATTTCTCGGTATTCTTGATGCAACTCTGGTAGAAGCACTGAAATGAGCAAAGACGGTTTATTTCAGATACTAATGAATAATGCCGCTGTTGACACTTTCACCCAACTATGCCTCTATGATGACTGTTCCATGCCTCCATGGAGTAGCTTACAGGCACCCTTATGACTAAGCTTCTTCTCTCCAAAGGCAACATCATAAAAACTGAAACAATTTAATGGTATCAAGATTAATCAGTACCAATGTGCTACCAATCACCCCCCCAAAAAATTGTCCACCAGCTTTTTCCACCTATAGCCATTGCCTAAAACGACATACACGAGGAAAATTATTGTTCATTTAGATGTTACTACATTGTAACAAGAAATCAATACTCTAGGTCCCGAATCTGAAAGAAAACCAGCAAACACATCCGTTCTATCTTTGTGGATGTTTTCCTACTCAGGTTATCAGGTTCTCGTCTAAAACAGACAAAATTCTGAAATGAAGTCCCACCTCTCAACACCACTCGATAAATGCAAAAATTTGAATGAAGGCTCAGTCTAGTCACATAATACAGTCTATTGATTTGAGTTAGAAATGGATGGGTGGTGTGATAATAACTCCTCATCCTGTTAATGTTATTATGTCAGTTCAGGCTTCCTTTGTACACTGAGAAATCACAGAGTGATTTAAAACATTCAATTCAATATGAGCCCTATACCAGGAGATACACATTCTTTTCCATAAGCAAGTTTAGTATCTTTAGGCACAAATCAGAAGTTATATGTAACATCATGGAAATTGTATTCATTTAGATTTACTTTAAGTCCTTAGGTCTACCTCACCCTGTTCCTTGGGAGATGTGCAAGAATATAAATGGTTGTAACCCAGGACATGCACATGTGAAGAGGTAAATTAAATGCCTGATTAAAGAAGTTAGTACGCTCACTGTTTGTTCTCATCCTCTTCTTTAATTAGCTCCTTAATCGCTCTGTTGTTCAAGCTGGCTTGGTAACAGAATACATCTTTACCAGCTGTAATAGGAGCTTATACATCTACATATACATCCAGACACTTGGATTTAGATTTCTTAACCTGTTTTAGATTGATTTACTCCCAAGATTTGGAACACTTACTAAAACCAGGCATTGGGTACCATGAAAGGTGACTTGGGACATGACACTCCGCATGGTAGAGTACAAACGACACAAGACATAATGGAGACCTATGTCCTCCTGGAGCTGCAGCTGGAGGCAAGCAGGACAGCGTAGATTGTCTAAAATGGCACCAGACACTACCTTCAGGCATCTGACTCATAGCTTGAGTCACTGTCAACACTCATAAAACCAGAGAAGCTGGAAATAAACGGCAAGAGACATAAAGTACTGAAGAACTGATGACTGCTTGGATGATATTCTTCCAGGCGTCAGATAGGTTCATACAGGCTCCCTCAACCAACACGGCAGGTCTGAGCCTAATAGAGTATAGAAGGGATTCCACTAGTAGAAGCAAATGACATTAGACTGTCATAATTTCTAAATTTTGTCCTTTAATTCATTTTTTCCTGTAAATATATGCTAGATATGCTTGTTGAGTCTCTACAAGAAGAAGCAGAATTAATCCAAACCCTATTTCCATGTAAACATTCTTTTAACAGAGAGGTAAATTCATGAAGTCTATCTCAAAGCATCAATTGAATTGTTTTCTTAGCTCAGAGAATGTTTTTATTCTATCCTTTCACTTGTTTAAAATGGCCTCTGGCTTGAACATCCTTGTGAGGTAAGTAATCTGTACAGAGTAACTTTCTACTAAAACTAAGAATTTTCTGCTATTTTTTCTTGCTGATGTTGATACGGTATCAAGATGGGAATTGAGTTTATAAGAGAACGCTGGAACATACGCAAGTAACCTGAAGTGAAAACGTAGCTGAACAGCTACAGGCAGCAATAAGAGGGTGCAAAATATCACATGCTAGAGAGGCTCCTGTATTCATTTTGTGTGGTTGGTGAGTAGTTGGGAGCGTGATGGCCCCTCCGGAGCTCGGCTGAACACACCACTTCTCCTCCCCTGCCTCCCAGGCAGAGGTTATTAAACCACAGGTGAGCTCTCTACTTGTACAACGTCAATTCAAACTTATTAGCTCAGATCTTTCCCTGTGGTTTAAACAGGAACAGCAGACTTTGCCCTTGGCATCTGGGGAGTGTTCCTATGGCCAGCTCTGCTCCAGGATGGCAGCCTTTGGCCGAGCGGGGACACTGATTCTTAAATCACATCAACCAATTGACAGTGAACAGAAGCCTAAATCCTAAGTGACCCTGGTGTATTTTTTGAAGTAGTTGGTGTTTGCTATCTTATCTTTAATGGAAATCTGGGCAGGACACTGAAGCATCTGTCTTCCTCTGAGGAGTCATGTTTACCTGGAAAAATGACTCCAAAGAAAGGTCAGATGTAAATCATCAGTGTGACAAATATTTCTAAAAGCAACAAATAAGAACGTTCCTGTTTTAAGAGATAATAATTATTCCGGTCAAGTGTCCCAGCTGTATACAAGTCCTGAATTTTGGACGATAGGAAAGAGCAAAGAGGAGATTTCCTATGACACTTTAGTTGACTGAACACTAACCCGTTACTTCAGTCAATTTAGCTCCTGTTGATTATATTACTGGTGACTAGATGTAACTACTATAATATACTAACTACTGTAATATACTGACCTTTTTGTTGATACAAAGTTTCATGCACAGAACATATTTTTCCATTATCTGACATCATTACTAATGACCTGCTCTCCTACCCTTTTGTAAGCCAAAGCAACTCTGTGAACGCTATTTTTCTTCTATTACCCTGATTAATAAAGGGTTCTACATAGGAAACTCCTAAGCTCCCTCAACTTCTAGACAGAGTTGAAAGCATTCAGAAGCTTGTATGAGTGGCCTACAACAAACAGCCACAAGAGAAAGATTTGTAAGTGCTCTACAATTGCTTCAAACTAGGAAGAATTAACCTTAAAACTGTACTGGAACTGAACTACCTGGAGCAAAAACCAAAAGGTTCTCACAAGATGTCTTAGAACGCAAAGGAAGCTGCTGATAAACACAGCCTCATCAACTACCACTCTACTGACAACATAAGGTGAGAAACTAATTTTTGATTTTTTCCCTATTCTGAATGACAATGAATTTGTGATGAAACAATTACCATCCTTTTCCATGTGTTATGAGTGCCATTAAAGGAAAACTAACATAAAAAAATCTTCTTTGATTACTATATCTGATTATGATTAACTTACCCAATGTTAAAAGTCAGGAAGTTTCTATGTTTTTTCACATGAACAAAAACACTCAAGTTTTGCTGCAAGCTTAGCAGTAGCATCTTCTGAAGAATATCTCTATTGAAGCACGCTAAAAGAAGCAGCAATTTATATATTTCTGACCACAACATGGAAATTGTTAACTTCTGTCAAGTCGCACTATTTGCCACCATAAGCTGGTGATATTAAGCATGATTAAGATAGGGACTAAAGGCATAAATGAATAACTGATACAGTTTACTCTTGTGTTTCTGGAGTCCTGTTTAATGCAAGCTGCATTCTGAACCAGCTTTCTATTCTCCTGTTTAAAAACACCTCACTCGTGAATAGTCCTCAAGACACCACAAAATCTATTCAAGGCTACACCTGCCCTATGCCACAAACAGTTCTTCTCCTATTGGATGTTACTATAACTTGAGAGTTATTTGATATAGGTCAGCACCACAGCACCCAATTCACACACATCTTCATTCTCCTTAGAATCCACCTCTGGCCTCTATCCTCAACCTGCCCACAACCTTCCAAGCCTCCTTCTCCTTCTACGACTATTTAACAAATACTTAGAAAAACTTCTTACTGAAAACTTCTTATTTTATCTCCACAATCTTTTATTTAGATCAGCTAAAGATGCAGTGTTCAAGCGATATTTATATTCTTGTGATTTCTACCATCTTATTGTATGAGATGACAGGTTGACTGCAAGATGTGAAATTTATCTACATAAAGCCCTTTGTGGAGATGCAGAGGAAGGTGAATCTCAGTTACAAAGTAAATTAAAACACCCTGCATTTGAGCACAACAGAATCGTGACTGAACATAGCAGAATATGCAAAGGAAAAAGCAAACCTGTCATCATGACAACTGTAAGCTTCAAAGGGGCTCCTTTTCATTTCATCGCATTAACCATCAGAAAACGAATATGAGGGAAGAAATTCTGCAAATAGCAAGTACTTTGAGGACCTGATAAAATTTAAACCAAGTAGATTGTGCCACACTGACCTCTAGAATTACAGAAAATGGTTGTCTCCATTTCACTTATGGCTCATGTGCATCGTGTAACACCAGGTAAAGGCACCTACATGTCGGCCTGTTTCGGAATACAATATATTTGACTCCATTAAGGAGGGATTCTGTTTTCCAAACATATCAAGTTCCTAATCATAACCATCAGAAAACGAGAAACAACTTGTTAGCTTGGGATAGCCTTCCAGTGATGCTGATACAGCTACCAATAGGTTTTTTTATCTTTATTGATATATTCACATTCATTACTGCAGCTTTGAGGGTCTCCACGAGTCACCTGAGCCTTGACAGCTGACTGTGTATATTCTTTAAATCTGCTCTCCTTACCAAGCAAAACATCAACTTATCTAACTTCAGGGTGGTCACCAAAGGCTTATAATTACATCTAACAAAAATAATTTAAGCTAACATGTCTTAGTTTATAACAGAAGTGAGTAAAGAACAAACACAACAGTTAATGCATTTCACAACCTGCAGTTTCTCTGTTAGATTTCTCCCAAGCAGAGTCCTCCTCATACAGCTCTGAGTTTGTTCTGCCTCTAGCAGGGAAGTGTGTTCACAGTTTGGGACTCGAGTAGCTGGTAAGATACTAAAATGAGAGCTTTTCAAGGGATTTCTCAGCAGTCAGCTCTATCAACAGCACTGCTGGTTCCGGGATGCAGGCAAAGGGAAGAGCAAAAAACCGGCTACTGGTGGCTGTGTTCAGGAACCAGTAACATAGGGATGTCCAATGGGGTCACAGAATGGGGTGTCCTGAAGGATGTGAAGAAGCCCCTGGAAGACCAGCAGCCCTTGATTATGTCACGGTGTTAATCTGTCTGCAATGTGAAATGAGATCAAGCCAACAGCTCTTGAGGGAAGGTTTCTGGAGGTCTGCCCTGTATCTCCGGCTGTACAAGCTCTCAAGCAGTTCCTCAACAACACAGTTTTGAGAGGCTTTTGTTCCTGGCTTGTCAGTGAGCTAACAAGATCAGCCATAAATTGAATGACATGAGTAGTTGAAGAGAAGTTTCAGGAAAGACAGAAACTGCTTTTGGTTTGGCTTTTTTTTTTTTTTTTAAACATAAAAGCTTATGTTCTGGAGACCAAGTTGATAACCGCTACGCAAAGCCTACAGCTGCTTTGCTGCTATGGACCAACTCAGGGCAAACTTTGAAGGATACAGCTCCATAGATAAAAGCACTTTTGGGGGAAACGGGGTGACTGACAGAAAAGCTGAAACATCACTACTCAGGTACCACAATGATGAGGAGTCTTATAATGATACTCTGGTCTTCTTTTGCCTTAGTTGGGAAAAAAATGAACTCAGGAAAGCAAAAAAATCTGTACAAAGGTCTGTAGGAAAACAAAAAGGTGCCTGGGAACTCCCTGCAGAGCTGGGGCCTTTGTCGTTCCTCCTGGGCTGACTACTGCCAATGTGATCTGATACACAGGAAGCGCTCCTGAAAAGAAGGCAAATTTATGGATCATGTTTAAAAAATGGGCAGGAGAAGATGAACTGAAGAAATAATAGATGGAATGATGAAGAGAAAATAGGTGGA
The DNA here is from genome assembly GCA_002844005.1 of Limosa lapponica baueri. Taxonomy (NCBI): domain Eukaryota; kingdom Metazoa; phylum Chordata; class Aves; order Charadriiformes; family Scolopacidae; genus Limosa; species Limosa lapponica. The sequence continues at coordinate 53,644 of KZ507241.1, forward strand.
AGACAAAGGAAAACTAAATAAAGGAAAGCTGAGTCATGGAAGAATTGGTAAGGAAGTAATCAGGATTTATATAAAAAGGCTGAAAAAAAAAGGTGGAGACTATTCAAAAAAAAAGATCAGCCTTAGAAATTAAACCTAGTATTTCTTGTTGCACTTTTCAATATTTTCCTTTTCTTTAAGTCTTTCTAGAACATGCTCTTTCATTCTAATTCTGGGCTTTTCTCCTTAAATGCCAGTGAAGTCTTGCAAACAGTTTTTCATCTGTGTAAACTGGGTGAGAAATACATCTCTCATCTCTCTTAAGTAGTTGCTTACTTTCAGTTCTTTATTCCTTTACTCCTGTGACACTGTCCTTCAAGGACTTTTTTGTATTAGTAGAAACTGAATGACAATTAATTTAGCATGCTTATCACATTTGTACTGGCTAGATACTCTCTAGATTCCTGAGTAGGAATAATTTTGCTCTCAATGAAGGCAGACCCACCATTTTTGGTACAACAGAAAGAATATGTTATTAAATAAGTGAAAATTCTTCCCAAGAGATTTAAAAAAACTATGAAAAAATGGTTGAGAGAGCAAATTGCTAAAAAAGTGTATTGGAAGTTGTTTTTTCTCAGCAGTGTGATTCCATGTGACAATTTGAGCATGAATCTGCCTGTAATGCAAACACTTACGATGATTAAAGTATTTAGATGAAAAGTCTCCCTAATTCATCAGACTTTTTTTGACATGACGAGAAGGCGTAGAAATCTTCAGCACCCAGTATTTAATGGGGAAAAAAAAGAATGAATGTATCTCAGAATTTTCATTTCCTGGCCACCAGACTGTTTAACTGTCAACATTTTCAATGGCTATTTGGATAAATTAAGCCAAATTCTATGTTACAGTTCTAAAAACAGATCTTATACATTCTGCTACTGTAAAACAACATATAATGTGATTTACTAGCTGTGTTCCCTGTTTAGTGATTCTGATTGTACATTAGATCTGTACACAGAAACAAACAGTAGTCAGATAAAATCAATGCAGCAACAAGATTCCCTTTTAAATGAAAAGCATCTCAACTCTCTTTTGCCATGCAAACAATCATCGAGTGGTACTTTTTCTCAATGTCTACTTATGATGCAAGCCAGAATGAAAAAATCAATGTCCTTCAACAGAGGGAGCATCAGTGTCTCTCTGTAACAGTAAATGACCCATTCTTGTTCCTTATCACAGCCATGCCACTCTTGTAAAGCTTAAAAAACACATTCCCGGGAATGTCAGTCAGAAGAGGAAACCTTTTTAATGATCCTTCACCAGGAAAGAGGTTATGAAGCTTTTAACCAAAGGTTCTTATGTTCTGCTCACACATTCAGAAAATCTCTGAGGATATTGATTGGTTTGTTTTATCAGAAAGTTAAAAGTAAAGAGTATATAAATAAGAAAAACACTGATACCACCAAAATTCACTGGAAATGTTACATCTATTTTTTTAATCTGTGATTTCTTTGAGTATTATCACAAAATTCATCCTTATTTCTTATTTTAAAATAATTTTACCTGGATCAATTGAAAGGAATCCCAATATATTTCAGACTTTGAGAAGGGCAGAAATAAAGTTGTTCAGGATATTTCATTCTAAACAAATTTGTCCAAAAAATCTTGCATTTGAAGCTTAACAGAAGCTACAGAACATGCCCATTTGCCACTGATTGTAATTCTGTCCTGTTGTACATCTTGCTGATCTTGACTACATTTGCAAATGAATGGTGTAAGCCAATCCATTTATCTCTAAAGTCATTAACTGCTTAAGACTGTTGAAAACTACTGAGAGTGTTGCTAAGATTAAAAATAGAAAAATTTCATCTAATTTTCAGCATCAGTATAGAGTGTAAAACCACTGAATGAAGGGTTAATTTGCACTAGTAGAGAGAACCAAATAAGAGGTGACACTTGGGCTATGAGACCATCTTTAGGCTGTAGAGAAAAAAAAAAACAGAATATATTTTCTCATAGCCCTAAGAAGAGCTTACAGCTGAAATGTCTTCTCTAATCTTATTGTTTACTTATAATCTGCATTTATTATCCTCTTTGCTTTTATTTTGCAGCTAAGATCCTCATGCAGGACCCTATTTGTCTCCAGATGTTGATCAATATACATTCTTTTTGCTAAATGTCTTCTGGATCTAAAGCCTTTTTTCATCCAGGGACTTGGAAATGGTAACCTTTCAGATCATCGCTGTCAGTGTGAGCCTGCTCCTCGCAGGAACAAGAAGTGATGACACTCACTGGAGTTCCATGTCACGCAAACACATGCTGCGGAATTGTTTTTGTACAAGATCTTGTGAATATACTTTATTGTAGTTTTCTGGCTGGCAAGTAACAGGGAAAATTTATAGTTCATTCCACTCTCTTCCTTAGCGTTGTGTAAGTACATTCTAAAGCAGACTCAATTTAATGTTTTATGAAATTGGATTTTGACTGCTGTAATTTCAGATAATTAATTGCAATTACAAGCTCTGTTTTTAAAGAAACTGTAATTCAGTCGAGTCACATGCTCCAAAAGGCTTCCTCCTGAAGAAAACAGTAAATACATTTCCCAGAAATGTTTACCTAATAATATCTTCGACATCTCTGCTGTTTACCATAGAAGATAATCATCAGGCATGAAAGTGTTCAATAAATTCCTGATAAGAAAAGTGATGTTTTGTTTAGTTTTCTGCTGTCAGCTTCTCTTCCATGACTGAGGAGAGATGTTTCAATACTCAACAGTTCTATAGCTGACATCCAAAAAACCCAAGAGGCTGCTAGAGTTTGAATCTCTTTAACAGAGGAAGAAGCTGGTGAAGGGTGTTTTAACCCAAGAAAATATTCCATGCTAAACATGGCTATTCAGGGCCTTTTTTGATGATTCATGAGTTACTGCTATGAATTGATGCATAGCTAATCCCCCTCCCAAGTGGAATGTCTTTATATAACACATTAATCCTTAATCAGCTCAACGCAGTGATGATAGGGCAGATTGTGGAAATGCTTCAGTGGTGTACAGTAGAGTTAGAGAGTTCAAGAAATTTCTTCCACTTCTATTAGTAAAGGCTTAGAATTTTTGCCAACACAGTAAATTCAGTTAGAGATTTAAAGGCATTTCTGTATCAGCAAAAGCCATGATGTATAAATTATATCAGTAAGATCTGTACAGGGACAGGTGAATCCTAACTCTGAAAAGAAGGCTGGTTTTTAAAGGCCGGTTTTTAGTGATTAAAGGACAATTTATTTCAAGATACAGGCATAAGCATTCCCATATTACTAATGCAGAGCCGTATCTGTAAGGACATGCTGTCAGCACAGCACCCAGGAAACCTTTGCGAACTTAGCCCTTTGTGAAACCGACTCGAAGAAATGATTAAAGAAGTAAAAGAAATAGATATTGCCCTCTTTGGGAATCAAGTTTAGAGAGTCAGATGAATACCCTGAAAGATCACACAAAAAGTTTGTACTTTTTTTTTTTTTCCCCTTGCAGAACTCCTGGACTCAAACACTTTTCCTTTACCAGGGAGAGTGCTACCTCTTGATCATTAAATTGCTGGCCAAG